>SDEE01000841.1:0-19857 GCA_004126415.1 Candolleomyces aberdarensis
TACTAGTGCTCTCCGGAAACTGGCGTAGCAGCTCCCGTATCGCAGCTGCTGCTTCCGAATCGAGCTCCACCGACTGCGTCGAACCCGACAGCTTCGGATACGTCGACGAGACCGGCAAAGCACACGTCGCCAAGATCACCGAGGCCAACAAGAAAGCGATCTACGGGGCCCTCGAGAAGGGAGATGTCGCTGCCCTCAGGACCGAGGCGGCGGCTGCTGCCTAGGTGGCGAGTTGTCAAAGACTCAAATGTATAAATTTCAGGCCCTCAATGTGGGCTTGCTAGCGATATGTTTCTTTTGATGTACAATACTTTGAATGCGTCGTATGGACTCTGATTGTGTTTTATACTATGGCGGTGTCCGACCGATTAAGAAACTACGCGGCGTGAACAGGTTCTTCAGCGATGATCTCGCCCGCTAGCTAACCTGCGCGGCACTGATGACCAGAACCAAATCGTGATTAGAGCACACAGAATACCTTGTTCGCATACAGGAGACATTGCCCTTATAATAGGTACCAACGGGTGCATACCTATCTGGGTCATTCACAAGCTTTTTGAAATGGGCTACTAATCCGTGGTACTGTGTGGAAAGCCGAGAAGGGCTCAAAAGGTATTTCGAGGATTGTGTGTGAAGAAGGGAAGGCTATTCCGTTCTTCGGCCTCCTCTCATTCTGTTGCGAATCATCCTTGCTTCCCTCTCTCAATCATCGTTCCGAAAAGCTTCAGCATGCTGTGAGAGTTTTGGTCGACCATGCGTTGGAAAAGACTGATTTTGATGCACAGCCGTCAAATTGCATTAGAAGCAGTTCAAATAACTTTTACAAGTCTGATGTCGAAGACGTCACCCCGAAGCGCAGAGAGTGCAGTGGGGCACAATGTACCCTGAAGAGAGTCTGCACTTCGCAGAAGGCGTAGGGAATAGGTCGCAGAGGACCTTGGCATGTACAGCTACACAGACGTTCTCCAGAACTGAAAGGGATGGAGTGGGGCGAGGCCGTCGAAGACCGACTTCGCTGCAAGGATAGCGGAGACTTCGATTCTGACGGACAGGATAGGCGAGGGGCGGACACCCCCTGATAGTGGAAAGCTCCAACGCCGCGGTGCTTGGTGCGAGAGCATCCCAATAGCGTCCAGTAGAAGCGAGTGACCCTCTTGTGCGAGTCGTCTCCCGCGGATGAGATGCGAAACCTGACCTTTCAGCAGCCCGAATGAGTGGGGCGGTCGCTGATAGCTGTGAAGCGGGTTAGCCCGAAATGCCCTTCAAATGCTTTGTCAAAGTGCCAGAAATCATCCAGGGTGTCAGATAGAAGGGGTAGCCGTCTCTCGTTGGGTGTGATGCGGCAGCAGAAGTCGTCCAGCGACTACTGCGATACAATGGGCGTCTAGCGCATTTTCAAGCATTTGTAATGCGGGGGACCTAGAGGGTCCCAGGAAGGGGTATGGGCAGACATCCATTGACCCGGCTGTCATAAGAGAGGACGGCCAACGGGGTGAATGGTATCACGGACCGGTGGGAGGACTGTTTGTGACGAAGATGTCGAGAGCCTGGAAGAGAATATTTCTTCACCTGGTATACCCAAGCGCATCCGTTTATGCTGGCAACCTGCTTTCTTCATTCCAACAGCACCCCCGACCGCCTGAGGCCGTCGTTTCGCGATAATGGTCCAAGACAGTGGGGACGACATGTTGCCAGAGTCGCCCTGAGGGTGCAGAAGCTGAATGTATATCCATTACTTACGCATATGAGAGGAAAAGAAAAGAAAACGGCGGCAAGCCGAGCTCAATGCTGGCAGTGGGAAGGAAGGGGAGGTCTCCGCTCTGACGCCGCCTCGTGGGAAGAACCCCCATCAATCATAGACGTGATCCTCCATGGCCAGCGGCGCCGCTCTAGGCTTGCTATCCGCTTGTCATCGACATTCACAGCGCACACTACTCTGGAGTTTGAATAACTTGTCCCCCATAAAGAACACAAAAACTACATACCCCCAGTTATGGCCGATAACCGTAACGTTCAGCGCTCAGTTCTCCCGGACTGTCTGCTCAATCTCCCGACCGAACTCTGGTTCGAAATAATGAGCCATCTCAAGGCGAAAGACATCGTATTACTCTGCTCCGTCTGTATCAGTCGTATTTCCTCATATCAAGATTTTTTCTCACTCAATTCCCATATCTTTAGACATGCAGAGCCTTTCGGTCTCTGCTATCCCAAAGGACAGCATGGATTTTGATCCTCCGCTCGGTGTGCCAACAGGATGGCGTGTACTTCCCATCATACGACATTGATAATATGAGTGTGCAAGAACTTCAAAGCGGGGCGATGGGCCGGTACCGGTGGGGTCAGCTGCTGGAGCAGAGCTGCTTGGAACCAACAGAGGAGGTGCTCAACGACTCGATGATCCTGAAGCCAGTGTCCGGACCCTTCAAGCTACCTTCGATAACGGTCATTGGAGAGGACCGTAGTTTCGATAGCCGGCATTGTTTATCCCTAATTCCCGGGGGCAGGTATTTGGTAGTGTTCGATTGTCGTTTTGTCAGGCTCTTCGATCTTGGGGCACCGGGCAGAGCTCCACTGTCAACACCACTTGAGCTCGCGAAAGCTACGTTTGGCCAATTCGACGAGCGTTTCAAGCGGGTGACCATTTTGGCCTGGGAGCATGAGTCTGGCTCGCTCAGAGTAGCGGCGGGGATCGCAATGCGGCGTGAATTGTGAGTGTGGTCTTTTCGTCCCTGATTGGAGGCGTTCATGTTCACTGACTAGCCGCCTAGTTCCAGGTTTGCGGTAACGGTTTACACCGTTGTTCCAACGGAACCTAACCCAGAATTCAAGATCCTCGGATCAATCGTGGTTGCCGGCGAGGTAGCTGCGCATGTGTGGGAAATGAGGGCCCACCAAAGTCGCCTATACATCAGTGCAAACCCCACAGGCGGGATTGTGTGGGATTTCGAAACCGAGCGATATGTCCCGGTGCCAATATTGCAACGCCTTGCAGGACCTGACGTTGTGAGTATATTTGACCGTCGGGCCTTTCAGAAAATTCTGATTGGAGCAGTGGTCCCAGGACGTTTTTACGGGTGATTTCGTTGCACGATTTGCCGGTCATGGCCTTCACATGTGGCCTGTTCGCTCTGTTGAGCTCGAGGTGCCACCCGATAGCCGAATCCCCCTTACCCGGGTAATAGAAGCCACTCCCAGAGACACGGTGCTTCCCTATCCATTTTCCGGCTCTCTAATTGAAGACTCAGAATTTGTGATGCGTCTATCCTCTTCCCAATTGTTTCACACATCATTCCCGATCACGATGGATGTCCATACAACTCGATACAGGAATGGCGAGTTTTCGCGCTACTGGGTGGACGTCATGCGGCGCGATCCTCAAGACCCCAGCCAGCTGGAAGTTGCATTTGTGCTGAAAACCACGTATTCCTTACCGTCACACCTTCGTGCCTTCGCCGAATATTCCGACAGTCGATCACCCATGGAAATCGGATATCCTTCGAGAGATCTGCGTGCTCAATATACCGGTATTCAGTGTTTGTCCGTTCTGTCTGTCATGATCCCGCAGAGCTCAAACTCCCAGGACAGCCGTGCAGTAGAGGGTCGCACTACAGGCCGGCACGCTGCGTTGACGATCCTTCATAGGGATGCTGGTATGGAGATTTGTACTTTGTGTTCCGCTTCTGGACGGTCGGTGTACGCGGTTAGCAGAGGCGATATGAGTCAGGAATTCCTCGTTGTAGACTATCTTTCCTCCCCTTCCTCTTTACTAACCTGACATGGTCGGAGGAAAAGACCACAGGTCAGGCGCGTGGGCTCTCACTGTTGTGGTTCTCCATAGTCTGTGGTACCAGGAAGTATCTCGTTTCACATGATCCCTTGTAATATGTAACGCTCGCTAGATACGACCCCGAAAAGAGTTCGTTGGACTAGCGTAAAAATGACTAACGTGAGCATTCCATACGCTTCATGCCGATTGACCCTGGACGTTGCACTCGCCGCGAGAGCTGAGCGAGGCGGTCTCAATTAATTTCTAATGACTAGGTCAAACAAGGTTCCCTCCCGACAGCAAGGCTCTTGTGGGAGCGGGTTCGACTTCTCTAACTTCCAGGGGTCGTCTCTTGCAACCAGCGTGTCGGCCTTGATACAAAACCTCGTGTTGAAAGGCACCAGCTTGAATATTGTCGGATGGAATGGGACGAGAGGCATGGTACGGCAAGGTCCATCGGCTTGGGGAGTTGGGAAACCTCAGGTGACGACCCTTGAGACGGGGAAGGTTGCCATTGAGAGCAAAGCAATCAGATAGCCCTGGGATGTCCGGTAGAATGTACCGGGTCGTTAGTCACCTGTCTAGTCGATGTATCGTTACATCTTATTCTCTTTCAACTACCGTCTACGCGGACGAATTGTGCGACATGYGCGATCTCATTGGCCTCTTTCCCCTCCGACTGGGTTCTCTGACCCGTTTTCTCAGGGAGTTAAGGGAGACATGGCGCCAAGTTGCAATTTAGTGAATGAGACGGGGAACACCAAATCGTCCGGATGATCTGCAATTTACTCCTCTTGCCAACCGCAGTAATGTCAATGAAGCTTGTTGTTGATCTCCGTCGAACACTGTCTAGCGCCTTGATCGGTTTAAAACGCCTCCTGCCGATGTCACCGAACCTCTTCCGAGACCTTGGGTTTTCTTATGGCTGGGCAGATATCCATTGGCCCCAATGGTATCACGGACCGGTGGGAGGACTGTTTGTGACGAAGATATCGAAAGCCTGGAAAAGTACATTTCTTCACCTGGTATGCCCAAGCGCATCCGTTTATGCTGGTAACCTGCTTTCTTCATTCCAACAGCACCCCCAACTGCCTGAGGCCGTCGCTTCGCGATAATGGATCAAGACAGTGGCGAGCAGACATGTTGCCAGAGTCGCCCTGAGGGTGCAGAAGCTGAATGTATGTCCATTACTTATGCATATGCTGAGAGGGAAACGGCGGCAAGGCCCCTCGGGCTAGCTGGCAGTGGGAAGGAAAGGGAGGTCTCCGCTCTGACGCCGCCTCGTGGGAAGAACATCAATCATAGACGTGATCCTCCAGCGGCGCCGCTCTGCTATCAGCTTGTTATCGACATTCACAGCGCACACTAATCTGGAGTTTGGATAACTTGTCCCCCATAAAGAACACAAAAACCACATACCCCTACTTATGGCCGATACTCGTAACGTTCAGCGCTCAGTGCTCCCGGACTGTCTGCTCGATCTCCCGACCGAACTCTGGTTCGAAACGATGAGCCATCTCAAGGCGAATGACATCGTATCACTCTGCTCTGTCTGTATCAGTCATATCTCCTCATATAAAGATTTTTTCTCACTCAAATGCCATATCTCTAGATATGCAGAGCCTTTCGGTCTATGCTATCCCAGAGGACAGCATGGATCTTGATCCTCCGGGCGGTGTGCCAACAGGATGGCGTGTACTTCCCATCCTACGACATTGATAATATGAGTGTGCAAGAACTTCAAAGTGGGGCGATGGGCCGGTACCGGTGGGGTCAGCTGCTGGAGCAGAGTTGCTTAGAACCAACAGAGGAGGCGCTCAACGACCCGATGATCCTAACGCCAGCGTCCGGACCCTTCAAGCTACCTTCGATGACGGTCACCGGAGATAACCGTATTTTCGATAGCCCGCATTGTTTGTCCCTAATTCCCGGGGGGAGGTATTTGGTGGTGTCCGATTTTCGTTTTGTCAGGCTCTTCGATCTTGGGGCACCGGGCAGAGCTCCACTGTCAACACCACTTGAACTCGCGAAAGCTGCGTTTGGCCAATTCGACGGGGTTTTCAGGCGGGTGACCATTTTGGCCTGGGAGCATGAGTCTGGCTCGCTCAGAGTAGCGGCGGGGATCGCAATGCAGCATGGATTGTGAGTGTGGCCTTTTCGTCCCTGATTGGAGGCGTTCATGTTCACTGACTAGCCGCCTTGTTCCAGGTTTGCAGTAACGGTTTACACCGTTGTTCCAACGGAACCTAACACAGAATTCAAGATCCTCGGATCAATCGTGGTTGCCGGCGAGGTAGCTCCGTGGGTGTGGCAAATGAGGGCCCATCAAAGTCGCTTATACGTCAGTGCAGACTTCAAAGGCGGGATTGTGTGGGATTTTGAAACTGAGCGATACGTTCCGGTGCCAATATTGCAAGATCTTGCAGGACTTGACGTTGTGAGTATATTTGACTCTCGGGCTTGCGATCTGAGAAGATTCTGATTGGAGCAGTGGTCCCAGGACGTTTTTACGGGTGATTTCGTTGCACGATTTGCTGTTCATGGCCTTCACATGTGGCCTGTTCGCTCTGTTGAGCTCGAGGTGCCACCCGATCGCCGAATTCCCCTTACACGGGTAATAGAAGCCACTCCCAGAGACATGGTGCTTCCCTATCCATTTTCCGGCTCTCTCATTGAAGACTCAGACGTTGTGATGCATCTATCCTCTTCCCAATTGTTTTACACATCGTTCCCGATCACAATGGATGTCCATACACCTCGATCCAGAAATGGCGAGTTTTCGCGCTACTGGGTGGACGTCATGCGGCGCGATCCTCAAGACCCCAGNCAGCTGGATGTTGCATTTGTGTTGAAAACCNACGTATTCCTTACCGTCACACCTTCATGCCTTCGCCCAGTCTTTTGACAGTCGATTGCCCATGGACCTCGGATATCCTTCGAGAGATTTGCGTGTTCGATATACCAGTATTCAGTGTTTGTCCGTTCTGTCTGTCATGGTTCCGCAGAGCTCAAGCTCCCAGGAGAGCCGTGCAGTAGAGGGTCGCACCACAGGCCAACACGCTGCGTTGACAATCCTTCATACGGATGCTGGTATAGAGACTTGTACTTTGTGTTCCGCTTCTGGAAGGTCGGTGTACGCGGTTACCAGAGGCGATCTGAATCAGGAATTTCTCGTTGTTGACTATCTTTCCTCCCCTTCCTCTTCACTGACCTGACATGGTCTGGGGAAAAGACCACAGGTCAGGCACGTGGGTTCTTACCGTTGTGGTCTGTCCTACTCGCAAATATCTCGTTTTACATGATCCCTTGTAATATGTTACACTCGCTAGATACGACCCCGAAAAGAACTCGTTGGACTAGCATAGAAATGACTAATGTGAGCATTCCGTACGCTTAATGCCGATTGACCCTGGACGTTGCACTTGCCGCGAGAGCTTCGCGAGGCGGTCTCAATCAATTTCTCCGCGTATGACTAGGTCAAATAAGGTTCCCACTCGACAGCAAGGTCCTTCTGGGAACGGGTTCGACTTCTCTAGCCTCCAGGAGTCGTTTCTTGCAACCAGTGTGTTGGCCTTGATAGAAAAATTTGGTGTTGGAAGCTACCAGTTTGAATATTGTCAGATGGAATAGGACAACAGGCACGGTCCATCGGCTTGGGGAGTGGGGAAGCCTTTGGTGATCACCCTTGAGACGGGGAAGGTCGCCATTGAGAGCAATGCAATCAGAGCGCCCTGGGATGTCCGGTGGAATGTACCGGAATAATTCGGCAGTCACATGTCTGGTCGATGTATCGTTAGCTCTTATTCTCTTTCAACTACCGTCTACGCGGACGAATTGTGTGACATGCGCGATCTCATTGGCCTCTTTCCCCTCCGACTGGGTTCTTCAACCCGATGTCTCAGGGAGTTAAGGGAGACGTAGGGCCAAGTTGCAATTTAGAGATTGACACGGGGAACACCAAATCGTCCAGATGATCTGCAACCTACTCCTCTTGCCAACCGGAGTAATGTCAATGAAGCTTCTTGTTGATCTCCGTCGAACACTGCCTAGCGCCTTGATCGGTTTGAAACGTCTCCCGCTGATGTTGAACGTCCGCCGAGATCTTGGGCTTTTTTATGGTTGTTCCAAAAGTCTGCATTTCAACATACATATGCCCCTTCATTTATGATTTATAGCTAATATATCCCAATCTTCTGCGCCAGTGTTGCTGCGTCGCGGTTTCCCCGTATATCTATCTTCTCCTCTTCCCCTCCACTCCGTTCGTGACTTCATAGCTGTTTCTGCTCTCCTTGAATTGACCACAGCCAAATTCGCAACCGGAGATGAGAAGGGCAATGGTCGGATAAGAGTCCTACCTGGCATATTCGGTTGCAACCCTCATTTGTTCTGTTCGACGAGGTGCTCCAAGTTCAAATGCCGCGATCCGTTCAGCGAGGGCCGATATTATTCCTGTCGTTTTCGAGCCTCGAGGTTGGTACTGTGCACAGTGCCGATATGAACATCAGGTTCTCGCGAGTAGCAAGCAGAGTGATTCTGATCTAGTGCGTGTTGTGCTTCCAATTAAAGCTAGTCGTTTACTGAGACAGACTGTCGTAGGATCCTTGAAACTTTAAAATTTGCTCTTTGCCTTTGATGGAGAGCCGATCAGTCTGTGATGAAAAAGACCTTATCGACCGATGATGAGTTGATCTATTAATACATACAGCCTCCGGTCCAGTAATCTTTGACAGGTTATCGAAGAAACGACAGATCAGGTTTCGCGTTCGATGTATTGTTTCGGGGTGTACCCAGCTGACACTCATGATCAATGAGGTTGAATGTCAGTGCCGTGACCTTCAAAGATCGAGGCATGGGATGCGATACGTGAGTGAGGTATACACAGACCGACGCACATGTTCCAATCTTGCTTGCCGTAAACGACTTAAGACGATCAAGCACAAAGTCCGAAGAGGTCACCAGTGTCCGGGCTCCACGGTATCATCGAACACCCTCCATGATGGCGCCAGACGATAGACGCCTCGTTTGACATGTGAACATTGTGCAGTACCATTTCGTCATGGGGGAATCACCTGAGTCAATTTGTAAGGGTGCTTTAGCCAAAGAAAGCCGTAATCTCTCAGTACTCCGTCGAACAGTCCTTCCATGAACGCGAACCCACGAGATCCTCCGTCGATCGCGCAATGATGTACCCAATGAACACTCCTCTTTCTTTTGATCGACTACGTTACATACGAGTTGTTCCACAGACATGGTATGATTGTAACTGGGTAACCCCGAGATGCGCAAGAGTACGTACCCCTTCTCTCATCAAGGTATAAAACACTTTGATCACAAAAGATAGGATCGAAGAACGGATTCACATCACCCACCCACTTCCCTTCCATCGACACGCAGGTCGTACCCTCCGTTATACCCCAAGCAATGGACTTCCAAAACCCAGAACTCCAAGGCAGACTGCTTAGCGCGGTGCCCTGTGTAATAGCAACAAGGGTACGTATATCAAACCCGCAATCTGAACCGTGGCTGCAACGATCCGAAGGCTAAAGTTCGAATCTGAATCATTCAGCACACTCTCAGTACGTGTTACAACTATCATCCACCTATATGCTTACGAACTGTTCCTGTAGATGCCTCCGCTGTTCTGTGGGTGAGGAAGTCCGCGGCCGGTATGGCAGGATTCATGGAAGCTGATGCGCTGCGCCTTTTGTAGCTTGTGGATTGGCTTCACACACTGCCTGTCGAGGTAAGGGCTTCCAACCCCAGGCCGCTCTCCTCCAACCCTTACTAAACTGGTGTTTTAACCTAGATCTCGATGATCTGGGGAAGCCGCTCCAACCTAGTCAAGGTCCTCTTTTTTGTCAACAGATATCCGGTGCTAGACCTCATCGCTGCTTATATCCGTGAGTCCACATTTCATCGTGGAGTTTCACGAGCTCTAACACACATCGGGGATGCTTCTCTTATGAAATTCAGTCGCCTACAATGGGAATGCTACCGTAGGTCAATGCCTATTTTACTAGGCTGTGATCTGGTAACTGACCGCGTTACCCTAGAGCTGTCGAATCTCCATGATCATTGGAATCGGTGAGTACATCGTTTCATACTGCCCTTATTGAAAGGAGATACTCATACTGATATGCCATTGTGAAAGTGACGTACATGATTGGTATCGTGACAGCGGAAGGTGTGTGTTTGAGATGTTTTTAGCGTCCGATATTTTGATCCTTCCATCCGGCTACAACCATCCAGCTATAATGTTTCTACGGCTTTACGCGCTCTCGGGAGGAAAAAGGTGGCTCAAGTGGTACCTCATAGTCCACTTCGTTGCTATACACGTAACTGCCTTTGTGGTCATCAGCTTCGCACTCAGCGAATTGGTTTGTACGTACCCAGAGAATACCGCGCCTCCCCGGCGTCTCAAGTTTGATTTACTGATACATTGATTATGATAGGGATTCAGTCTCCCGTACCTTCATACGTTCCATGCGTCGCTATTGTGAGTGGCGCCAAAAAGGCTATGGGTGTTTTTTCGCTGCTCCTCACAAGTGAATTGAGTGAGCACTTCCCGTTGATTAAGCTTGGGCATTCGCTGACGAGGATAATACTTGTTCATGGGACTTCAGTTGTCCTTTCGCTGACGRTGTATATGGGGCTCAGGCGCAACAGAGGCTTAAATAGTCCACTTTTTGGGGTGCTCTTCAGGGACGGTGTGGTCTACTTTGTCGCACTCGTCGGTGAGTCTAAACGGCTGACATTTACTCTATCCATACTAACCTGGCTACGTACTTTCAGCTTCTTCGGCAATGAATGTTATACTAGCTGCTGTTCTTCCGGTATGTTGAAGTGCCGTCTCTCGCTTCTCATCTCCTACGTACGAGAGCTGACATGAATGTGATTTCTCTCTCAGCCTGAATGTGCGGGGATACTTTGTACCATGTGCGTGAAACTCCTTCCTTTCCCACTCCAGTGAACCATTTGCATGACACATTCGACTAACTCCAACCAAACGTGGTTCCTATGACTAGCCCCCAGCGAGTCCTGCATAGCATTCTCGCCGGAAGAGCAGTAATTCAACTACGAGCGCAGGACCCCAGGCGCGATCAGAGTGCCCTCTCGCTTGACAGTCACAAAAGGTCTGTACAGTGGCCTTCGCTTTCGCGAATGCAAGGCTCGCGGTTATCCGAAATGCAGTTTAGTGGGACGAAAGACAATCACGAACTCGGGACGAATCACGACGGGGCTCAAAGATAACGGGAAAATCATGGTTTGGACTCGGAGTATAGAGTCGATACGCAGAATGCGCTCCTCGAGGCGGGCGGTAAACAATTGATAGTACGAGCGCAAACAGCCTTGTGTAGTAGTTTAGTAGGATCCCTAATTCAACATTCAGCCAATGTTTTCACCCTATTSCAACAGCGCTTGATACACAAACCCTACAGCGCCCTTGTGACCTGTCTCGAAGTCGAGGCATCAAAGTCTGACTCCCCTTCCACCCATGTCCCAGTTTGGCTCAAAGCACCATCATATTCTCGTAGTCTTAGAAGCTTGATGCCGTTTCTGCATCTTCTATATGTTTTCTGTCGTCTTGGGCTACGTTACAAATCAAAGAACTCAAAATGCATCTCTTCATTCTTCCGTTGCTGTTGCGACCCACTCTAAAAATAATGCACGTCCCTAGTCGAGGCCTTCCTCCCAACCCAGAGCAACTCCTACAAACRAATCCAGCGCAGAATGAAAGAGGAGTAACGCAAAGAAGCTTAGCCATTGGTACACACCAGGCTTCTAACGAGTACGAGAAGAAGGGAATGGAAGTTTGTGGCGCATCTGTCGTTTGGGAAACATTTAGACCGGACCCATTTGAATCGACAGATTAACTCCAAGGTGCCGGTGATTATCACTCGCCGGTCAGATGAGCAGATCGTTGATGAGTTGCGTCGGTAGTCCTTCGCGTTTAGATGAGGGTAAGGTTTTAACTACCCAATACACCCAACTTCGGGATCGATAGGTGAAAAGATCTTCGAGAAGATGGCGATCAATCGAGAGCAGCGCAAGCAAGGAGTCCGATTGCTAAGTCAATTTGGGGCGCTTACACCACACTGCGTAGGCTCTGAGTTTTTCTTTCACTGTGCTACACGGTTCTCTGGGCAAAGCTATGGGTCGTTGAGGATACTAGTAGCTTAGGGGCAACGATTCGCCATGTTCGGTGAGATCTGGTAGGTACTTCTGCTAGAGGTTGACATTGAAAAGGTAGGGCAACTCGTGTAGGCGAGAGCATTCGCTGAAGTTAATTCGTTAGTGTTCTCGCGCTCGTTAGTTGATCAGACTCACTGCTCGTTCATATCGATCTGCCATATATTCTCGTTAGAACAAGGAACTCTACCCAGCCAGGCTCTAGCTCGACGGAAGTAAGAAACAGAAGATAGTGAAATTCGACTACGCAGCGAAGACCGAGCACACATGGAGAGGAAGACCGCTGTGCGATGTACCGAGCTCGAGATCACAGACAGTGGCAGTCGGGATCCTCGGCCGACGAGCACCACAGCCACGACCTGACCGTGGGACGCGCCAGCAGATAAAAAGCTCCTTGGACAGTTTTCCCTTCTCATTGATCTTTCCAGTTCAAAAACGCCTATGACGATAACCCGTGGTGCAAGGCGTTGAGCTGCCCCTCCTCGTAGAATGGGCTAGCGTTGACATCGCCCGTTCGGCATCGACTACCTTGTTACTTACAAAAGGACGGGCTTCAAACACATCTGACGGCGTTCTTTACTCTATATCGTCTATCTTTCGCATCACTTTAAACTTCATCCTCTCTCCCTCTGTCCGCATCTTGGTACTCAAATCGTCGAGCGGACATTGTTTCCCTCATCCCGCGTCACCGGGACCCGCTTGATGTGGAACATCAAACGAAATGCGTTGGATGGCAGCGATCGGAGGTTATGGGCGCAATTGGAGGACAGGAAGGCGAAGAAGCGCTCTTGAGGTCGGGCCTAGGTGTGCTTTATTTATTTTCTTTCACGTGTGTACGACATGTACCTCCCGAGTTCCCTGAATAGACATATCCTTGCCCTCCCCCCGCATGCTGTGTGGATTCTCTTCAACAGTACTCCTGCATTGTTGGTGTTCCTGACCGGGCCTTTTCACCGCCTTTTTCGTCCTTTTGCTCAAGCCTTGAGCAAAGACGCTGAGAAGTTGCATTTTGACCCCTTTCGAAGATTCGGTTGATCGTCCTATCGCCCAAGTTCGGTATATTTGGACTCACCCTACATTCTGGCTATCAGGAACAAGATTCCAGTGGATTCTCCTAGCTCCATAGCCCACTCTGCCTCCCTTCGCTTCGCGCTCCCCGCTCTGTTCTGCGGTGATTCAGATATGCCTCAACGCTCCGGNCTCGCCTGAATCTTTTCTCCACGGCTCGGTAGATTCGCGGACGGACAAGGTCCCTCTTTACTCATGTCTCGTGAACCCCCCTTGGGTTCGCGAAGCCCAAGCTCCAATTCAATTCGGTGTCTTCGAATTCCACATCCCACATGGGAGATATCAAAGCTAGCCTATTTATACGCCTTGCTTACACTTACCACTCTTTCTTTCGAGTTTCGCGACTCCTCGTCTAGTTTTCCGACYTCCAGCGACCAATMTCTGCGTGACATGCGAGGCCTACACTTCCTCCTACCATTGGTTGCCCTGGCGCCCAGCGCATATGCGTTCATTCGTTTTGGATGTTCGCAATTGGTAACCCAACGGTTCGACCCGTGAGTCACTCCCCRTCGATTCTCGTGGCCCCWTTTCCTGTCGTTSGGTTTTGTTGACGGATTTCATTGACAGGCTCGTCACACCCGGCAAGGTTTCTCCKCATCTTCATCAAATCGTTGGAGGGGTACGGTYTAACCARATTCCTSCTYCCATGTTAATGGTTAYGCTAATAYTGATRAYTGGTTMAACGGATGTCNTTTGGGATCATAGAATGCGTRAGTCCACTCCAACCCAACCGGACCAAGGCTCATGCTGACACTCTGATCTTCCCTTCTTAAAGCTTCGACCTTGCCATGGATCCTGCTGTCGACTATGCGAATGTATCAACTTGCACCACTTGCCGATTCGTTGAAGATAAATCAAACTACTGGACCGCAGTCATGTACTTCAAGCATCCGAATGGGTCGTTTATTAGGGTATGTTTCTTTCGCCCTGCTTCATTCATCTCGTTTCGTCCATTCCGTACAATCGAGTCGTATTGAACTRGCCATCGCTCTAGGTCCCTCAAATGTCGAATCATAACACCGGACCGGGCCTTCAATCCGGTGGAATGACGATCTACTACTTCCAACCTAACGCGCCTACGAAAAATAGGACTATCGTTCCGTTTGCTAAGGTGTGTTGCGCTCATCCTTCTCTGTCCACTCGTCCTTCCAATGACGTTTTTCAACCTACGACGTGCTCATTAACGCCTCGCTTTCCAGGGTTTCCGCATGATCCTAGGTGACCCAATGCGTCGTACAGATAATATCGACCCRAGAAAGACTGCTTCCAAGGCTGTTACGTTYAGATGCTTCCAGGGAGACGACCCCGGACCGTTTGGGTCGCCTGGAAAYGCGCCGGCGGATAGTGTTGGGTTCCCGATGAAGCAATGTTCCGGAGGGATTCGGTCGAATTTCTTCTTCCCTCAGTGCGTATTAGTCATTCTGGCTCGATACCGACGACGAACTGACTTTCTGTGCTGCTACTTTGTAGATGCTGGGACGGAGTCACCCTTGACCCGCCTGACCATGCTGTGCGTCTCCCTCCCTCCCTTCCTCTATCCAAACCCGCACTTACCNTNTNATNNANNNNCGCTCTCGATCGATATGATTCCAGAGCCACGTTGTGCAACCGGAAGGCACTCCTGGCTCTGACGGACTTCAATTCTTTGGCACCGACTGTCCGGCTTCGCATCCCGTCAGACTTCCTCTGTTGTTCATGGAGATCGTTTGGGATACGAGGCCTTTCAATACGCCTGAGCTGTGGCCCAAGGATGGAAGTCAGCCGTTCGTRTTTAGTATGGGTGATCCGTGAGTCATCTCGGCTGCTCTGTCTCTTGGTTTCTGCCTATCACCWYCATTCGTYCKMTKTYYGAAATTGACACGCTTTTTCGMAAATAGGACTGGGTTCGGCCAACACGCGNGACTACGTCTTCGGNATGGGAAGGCGACTCTCTCAAGCGCGNCGATGGACGTATGTACKRGCGYSACCGGGATCCCNAGACGACTGCTCYGMCGCTCACCMAACAGAGCACGCAGGAGATNGAACGCGTGTNNAGGCAAGCTGTGAAGGTGGAAGAGGAGGCTGAAGGCATATGTGCNGTACKYKYGCTMGKMRASYCKWSATCATGKTTTWCGGATCTCTGATTGTMCCCCTCGCGAATCGATGCTATGTGTACAGACCTCGACAAACTCCCTGGGTGCAACCCACTTCAAGCAGGACCCGCGCCCGCCACGATGATCCCGGAAGCAAGTTGCAACGCGGTAACGACGACGATTACCGACGCTCCTCTCCCCACTGCTGATCCAGAGATTATCATCCCACCTTGGAGCGTGTGTTGGGATGGCCCTGGGACGCATACTTTGGCACCTAATTGTCATCCGGCTACAACGACGACGGCTACGGGGCCTGCGAAGACGGTTCCGCCTGCTGTCATCACTCCAATTGCGTGAATAGGACGAATGTATATCAATGGGTAGAGGTGGAGGACCTCTACCTGGATGGATACGTATTAGCTACGGATGCGAGCCGTTAGTCCTGGTGACATACGAAGATGCTTATGTATTCAGTTTCTCTCAGCTATAGTAAGATGTTTGACATGAGCTTTTTCGTACTGCTCACTAAAAATAAGAAAGGAGCATTGAATGTTAAAAGCACATCTATGCCTTTATATCTCAAGCCGATGTTATCTCATGCCCTATCTCAGAAAGGTCATCGAGCCAATACTTCGATGGACATCAACGTGTATCGGAATGCAGGAAGAAGAGCGAAGAGCAAAGGGAAGGAATGAGAACGAAGCTTCAACAGTCGGAGATGAGGACCGGGAAGAAGACGTACCATCAACACGGAGCCAGCTGGTTCCCTGATTCTGCGTAGTTGGGTCCGAGCGCTAAGCGCTAATGGTCCGATATTGAGAGCTGTAAGCAGAAAGAATAAATCGGTTTTCAGAACCGGGAACAAGCGAAAGAGAAAGAAACGGAAAATGCTATTGTGTTTATCCACAATGAGCAATCCCAGTACACCTACCATCGATGTGCAGCCCTCTGGAACGGCTTCTCCCATGGCTATTCGCCGGTGCAAAAAGAGAGGTGAGAACGAAACGTACCACTCGGACCCTGCCCTAGACCTCTCTCCAGCTCGACCACGAGACGCCCATCCTCCTTCGCTAGGGCAGCTATCGCAAGCAGAACGGCCTCTTGTAGCTTGACACCCTCATTCTTTGGCCTCGCAAGCAAGACAGCTAGCCGGCCACCGTCCCGAACTCGACGCCTCTAGAGAAACAAACGATCTAGACGACGAAGAGGATGTCGAGAGCTTCTCCCACTCTCTCTTCTTAGCTTCGCCTTGTTACTTACGGCGTTTGTCCGGTGGAAGCCACGACACCAGTACGAGGCGGTGAACGGACGAGCGTGTGGCTAGCTTTGTTGAGGAAGGGCTGTGCCGAGCTATGGAGGCGGCTATAAATAGCGAGAATGAATGGGGGGGAGATAACGTACCGTGAACATCGCATCTAACGCCTCCTTCGTTTCCAATGGACCACGATAGAGAACAGGGCGTCTCGAACCTCAAACCTTATTCGCTAAGGCCCTATTGGAAGATACGAACGCACTGAGAGCCCGATCGTGTCAATGGGCTGCTCGCTGAGCCGTCCATTGGATACGACAAATAGGACTACATAGGGAGCGTTCAATTTGAGGAGAGCGTCCAGTGCAATTTTAGAGCCCGGATCCACCTCAGGACGGAGACAGCTGATCAGCTGATCACAAAATATCGGCGACGTATTCCCCCAAGGACGTAAATGTTGAGTGACCTGATATTCCGACCGAGCTCACATCTAATCGGAGGCTGTGATAATACCGCGCCCTTGGCTGTACGAGTATATTAATATAGAATCTTCGTTCTACAGCAACGGGAGAAGAGGACTGCTTTAACGCTGAAAGAGAAAACGGCACAAATCAATACACTACGGAAATTAAGATCGATTGCAGCTGAATGCGGCCAACAGCCAACTGGTATCGTGCAAGTGCTGCGGAAGGACTTGGAGGCAAACTGCAGGGCCCAGCCAAGTGTGGGATGGAGTCAGTGGCCGCTATCGCATAAGCTACTTCTCCTCCCTTCCACGCGCGAAACCGAGATATAGCCATTCTTCAACTGTGAGCAATCCCAAGCTTCTCGGCAGAGGTGTGCACGAGGTATTATTAGTCTCTTCTTTGTCTCCGCGTTACCGCTTTCACATTCACTGCCGTAGATCAAAAATGAGAGAACCATGTATGCCGTGGTCCATGCATAGCATAGGTACGTATCGTATCAGTGTTGGTGGAAGCCGGCCGTTCCATAAAGGGACCCTGTGCCGTTTATATGAATATTGATACGTTAAATGGCTGTTGTTGCAGTGATCCTGTGCAGATGGTGTGCAATACATGCGAGCGCCTCGCTTGCTATCTCTCTGTATAACAGCGTAAGCCCATTCGCCGTCCACACCCTTCATCGACCATATCCTACCCTTACCCAGCTTAGGACTCTAACGGAGGACACAATGAGTGAAGACAGGTGTGCTTGCACGGTCGACCTAAAATTCTTGACACTGATGCAACGTCAGTAGCTCTCTCATCAATGGTCAAAGCGACGACGAAAGGTGAGTCGGACATCTTTGAGACACGACACCACCATAACATGGCTCTTCAAGTCGATTTTATTTGAAGGGTATGAAAGATCCTTTGGTGGATCCATATGGCGGCATTCATCTCTATGACTTCTCCAGACGTTTTTCTCGAGCACATAGATGACGCCACCGATGGTGATCACAGCGGTCTGAAGATGACTGAACTTGTCATGTTTGGTCTCGCGGATGAGCCAGACGGAAAGTGCTTTCCACTGGTTGAAGCAGCTCCGAGGCAATGGAAGGTCGAGGGTTCCATAGAGCTGTGAGTGGTCATTGATCAATGTTCATCCAAAAACAAGGGCTGATGGCTCCTTTGAACTCTCTAGTCCGGCAGGTGTGAATGAGATTGGAGTCTTCGCAAAGTCGGAGAAAGGCTGGGACATAGGGTTTACGCAGTTGGACTGCGCTGACATGCGAACCGGGGCAATTGGCCCTGAGTGCCGTAGGAACCCATTATTCCAATGCCAAAGGTTGGAACTAATCGGAGAAAAATTACAGGTCACATCCAGACAATGGAGACATGCGATGAACAGTTGTGCGTGAGAATATCGTGGGAGATATACGAAACGCCATTCGAGCCTCTGATGACGGTGGCTAGTGAGCAATTTTACCTAAATGGAACAGCAGGGAATGTTATTAATGCTGTCCATGCAGAAAGTTCTGCCGTTCCCAACGATCGTGAAAGCTCTCTTAGCTCTCTTTCTGAACACTCCTGTGCCGTCTCCGACACTGTTGAGACAGCCGAAGCTGGCCAGGGAGAAGGCGAGCTCACTCCTGCCGGTCACCGGGACCCCCCTACTTCGCTCGACGGCATTGGAGGCATGTCCGGGCATGATTTTGGACGCACAGACGAATCCAGTTCAGCAGGGAAAAAAGCAATTGAGCTCACGAACCCGGGCCATCCGGACCTCCCTGCCATGCTCGGAAGCCTTGGGGCGTCGTTGATGAGTCGCTTTGAGCGTACGGGTGCCCTCTCCGACATTTCTGAATCAATTTCAGTCCAACAACGAGCAGTCGAGCTGACTCCTGTTGGTCATCCAGAGCGCCCTGCCAGGCTCAACGACCTGGGAAACTCGCTCTTGAGACGCTTCGAACGCACCGGTGATCTCTTCAGCATTGTTGAATCAATTTTAGTGCAACAGCGAGCAGTTGAGCTAACTCCTGCTAGTCATCCATATCTCCCTCGCATGCTCAACAACCTGGGAAACTCGCTCTTGTGTCGCTTCAGGCGCACCGGAGACCTCTCCGACATTTCTGAATCAATTTCAGTTCAACAACGAGCAGTCGAGCTGACTCCTGCTGATCATCCAGACCTCCCTGACATGCTCAGCAGCCTGGGAAGCTCGCTCTGCCATCATTTCGAGTGCACCGGAGCCCCCTTTGACCTTTCTCAATCAATATTAGTCAACCGACGAGCAGTCGAGCTGACTCCTTCTGGTCATCCATCCCTTCCTGGCCGACTCAGCAACCTGGCAAACTCATTCTTGCATCGCTCAGTCCTGACAGGAAGGGGGGATGACGTGAACATAACCATGACCCTCTTCATGTCTGCAGCAACCTTGGGTTATGGTCCCCCATCACATAGGTTGCAAATAGCTAGATTTTGGGCCTCCCTTTCTTACAAACATCATCCTGATTCGCCCCAGACCCTCACTGCCTTTGAGACGGCTATACAACTCATGTCTCTCGTCGCAAGTCTTGATCACACTGTGCAACATCGTCACACGATACTCCAGAATATCGCTGCCTTACCTTGCCAGGCTGCCGCCGCGGGGTGCTCACTTGGGAGGTCTGACAAAGCCTTGGAATGGCTCGAACAAGGTCGCTGCCTCGTTTGGACCCAACTGAGCAACCTACGGACGCTGCTTGTTGATCTTCGCAGACATGATGAAAGCCTTGCACGACGTGTCTCGGATGTTTCAAGGCGACTGGAAGATTCTGGTTCGCGTCAGGGCTCCCATATCGACATGTCCATATCAGAAAAGATCTCAGTTGAGGATGAAGCACGAGCCCATTTGGCGCTTGCAACTGAGTGGGAAGAGCTTCTCAGCACCGTGAGGAGTACCGTCCCAGGCCTTGAAAACTTTCTCCAGCCATCCCCATGCTCCATACTACTTGAACATCTCCCAGACTCCGGACTATCGTCGTCATCAATGTTCATGAAGATCGCTGTGATGCTATTGCGCTTCTAGCC
>SDEE01000842.1:0-19816 GCA_004126415.1 Candolleomyces aberdarensis
TATGCCTTGCCTCTGCCCTTCACTCTGACNGCAAGGGTTTTCACGAGCCCTTGCCGTTACATGATATAGAAATTGAAGCGACTCTTACTAGAAGATTTATAGAAGACTCGGGCAACTAGACGATACCCATAGAAGACTCGGTTTTCAAGAAAACAGAACATAGTGCAATACTGTATAACCACTTTATTAAAACGGTCCCGAAGCTACCTATTTCAGTTTTTCGAAGGGCTACACAATGGCATCTTTGGCGCCCACAGCTACCCTACCACCTCTCGGTCGACTGTCATCGACACCTGGCCAGACAGTCCTCCAGGCTCTGCAGAGCCTCCGCTCGGTCTACTTCCCTCACCAACCCTGTCCCATTCTCTCTCAGAAAAAACCATCCAACCCTACCCGGAAGGGCGACGAAACACCCTTTATCGACTCCGGTTATGCCTCCGCTGAAGAGGACGACGATGATAACGAGCGCATCTCGCTGTCCAAAGCATCAATCCCCAACACGTTTGCTACACCGCCCGACGATTATGACTCCGACGAGGACGCACGAGAGCTCCTCCGAGCTGATCCATTCGAACGTGCGTTTGCCATCAAATGGCTTACAGGGTTCATATCCCGCGCCGAAATTTGGGTCGCGGAGGAGGAAGAAGACTCCGTAGAGGGTTTATTGCGCTCTGACCTCCTAGAAGCCTCCAGTATCATCCTTTCAGCTTTTACGGGCGACGATGACGAAGCCGAGGTCGATATTACGAGGTCGTTTGCGTTCTCCACGGGTCAGGGAAAGGCACACAGCCCAAATATACACGTGGAACTTAACGACGCGCCTATCAGCAGCGAGGACCATACCTCCGTCGGGTTGCAAAGTTGGGGAAGCTGTATCCTGTTTGCTGAGAAGCTCTGTGCTCTCAAGGATGTTTACCTTTCCGACCCGCGTCCATTGCCAGGCGTCGATACCTCCAAGAAACCTCTCCGAATCCTAGAACTTGGAGCAGGCACGGGGATGCTGAGCATCGTCACTGCCAAACTGCTCCAAGCAGAGGGGGCGCAGCCTCAGCCCGAAATCATCGCGACGGATTATCACCCAGACGTCCTTGCGAACTTGAGGAAGAACATCAACACCAATTTCTCCTCTTCTTCCATGCCGATTGAAGTCGAAGTGTTGGATTGGGAGTCCCCAGAGACTGATCGAGCTCCCTTCATCGAACGTTTCGATATTATCCTCGCAGCTGACGTCGTATACCACCCCGAACACGCGAAATGGATCGAGGCCTGCGTTTCGAAGCTCTTGCACAAACATGGGGTGTTCTGGATGTTCATGGCCATCAGAGGCTCAGGGAGGCACGAAGGGTTGGATAAGATTGTTGATGCGACGTTCGTGTCCAAGGAGGTGGCGTTGAGGGAACGGGAACATGGAGGTGTTCGTGAAGGAGATGGTCATGGTCAACGCCTTGTGGTCGTGGAGCAGGATAATATTCAGAGGCAAGGAGGTGTGGGGAGGGCTGATGAGAATTGTTATAAACTTTCGAAAATCGTCTGGGTGTAACACTAGGGTACAGCGAGAGGATATTGGGAAGGCCCTCAAATTTACTTGAAACGTTCTATAAGACCTGGGCGATTACAAGATGTGGCGGGCTCGCGCTCTCAGAACAACAAAAAGAGGGGAAAGTATATAGAATGCAAATTCGCGAGCAGGTCGTGTCACATGGAGTAGAGCAGCAGAATTAAGAGGCTTAGGCACGGAGGAGCTGGCGCTTATGAGATGATCTCAAGGACACGGCAACGTCTCGATTGGGCTTAGCCCTAAAGTTGGTCCGTTGCGACCTTCGTAAAGTATTGCAGATATTATGTCCAATTTCAGAACCAATATTCCAAATTTCACATATACACGCGGCGAACCACGCTCAGCTCCGAGACATTTCACCGAGCAAATTTGTTAGGCAAAGTCGATTAGTTTCAATTCTAGATAATCATCATCCTGGACTTCGACCTCCACAGCCAATCCGCATCCAGGTATTCACGAAATTCCGGGAGAGCGTGGCGAATTACAATCTGCCATTCAGAGTCGGGTTCTGCCTCTATGAAAGTCGCCTTGGGAGCTTCCCATGGAGCGGGCATCCACCCCGAAAACTCCCAGTCTATCAAACAAAGTCGAGTTTTGCCCACCCTCCATGCTTCTACCCCGCCAGGGAAGATGATGTTCCTCGGATAGACGTCGCCGTGACAGGGGGCAACGGGCACCGGCCGGTCGATCAAGGGTTGGATTGCAGGACGGATGGTCTCACGATTCCAGGGAAAGTCGAGTCCTAGCCATACTTGAGCGAAAAAGTCCTGGGTCGTTGCGAGTTCCAGCGCGCCTTCGGCAACCCACGACATGCGAGGATCATCGATGATTCCACCAGCAGCGCTACATATGTTGTGGTGATGGGATGAGGTTTGAATGTGAAGTGAAGTGAGCTGGCCTCGGAGGTCGAGTTCGAGACGCCGCCAATCCTGCGATGAGAAGCCTTCCATCACCTCGCAAGCACAGTCGCCGTCTATGTATGTGGATAACATGTATGTGATGGTGCCGTCCGTGGTCGAGTCGACGAGGAAAGGGAAGTTGAGGTTGGCCGTTTTGGAAGCTTCCAAAAATCGAAGAGCAGCGGTTTCGTTGATTGAGGTTTCCCGTGCCGAAGTTTTTAAAGCGAGTCCAAAGGGCAGACGATGCACGGCAGGATGGATACACCAGCTTCTAGATGCCCCGAGAGACAAGAGGCGACGATAAATCCAGCGTTTAAAGCGGGAAGGTAGGGTCTTCATAATCATCCTGATGAATAAAATGTGATATGGAGCTCGAACGTGTAGACGCGGCAGAGGGGGATCGAGTTGTTCTGCTGTAAATATCGCGTAAATTATTCGAAGTGGTACCCATGAACAGGGGAAATTTACCATTTTCACCATCTGAATCGTTGTGGTTAGTTCTATGGACTTGCTCAGGACCAGGTGGTAGGCTGGTGGAAGTGCTGGTTGGAGAGTCTACCAAAAAGCCAGGTCCAGACATATTCCGAATCTATAATCGGTTTTGGCGCGAAAAGAGAGAAGGCGGTGAGAATTGTAACTTCCAACGCCTCCAACACCATGAATGTGGCGACTTTTTGTGTGGTTGTTTGACCATCGAGCCAAGACCGTTCCCCTTTGCCTGCGACCAAGCAACAGCAAACATAGAGGTAGCTGAGCTCGAATCGCCGGACGAGAGCGACAATTCCGTGCTGGTCAATTGGATTGGGCTGCTCAATCCTAATGAACTCAGCTTAAAACCGTTATTTGCGAAAATTTCCACCAATCATAGCATCTCGCTAACCGGTGTGTAGCGGGGGGGAGGTGTGCGCCTTGTTTCTTGCAGACGCCCCTTCCCTGATGCTATAGCTACACTGTTTCCCGTGCAGTCTGCGGCATTTCGAGTGTGTTATTTAGAGGAAGCCAGATAGAGGGTACCTCCATAGCACTCTTCCTCTGAAGATACCCCCAAGCGAGGGCTTAGCTTCCGAGAGCTCAGTCTTCGGACCTGTCCAAAAACGGTTTTGGACAACTTTCTCGGAATTACGTTCCTCAAATCTGCTTGACACTGTGTGTTGCTAACAATACCTTTCTGAAAGGCATGTTAAAGATATATGAAAAGGTATTCAAAAGCCTTCTATACATGGCAGGCTTTTGTATACCTTTGGTGCAGGTATTTTTCCTGAAACCCTGTGTAATGTTTTGTCTTAGGATACTTCAGATCTACCTTGATGCTTTCTACTTCTCCTCTCTCGTAGGAAGAGATAAAATACTGGTCAACGTACACGAGAAATATACATGCTGGCCTCCAACTCAGGTGCGGTTGAATCCGCTGGCTCACGGTGTAGTTTTAGGCGGCTTTAAGGTGTGCGTAGGACCTTCTAGGAGGCTGAAATAAGCGGAGTTATATGATCCTATGTCCTATCTACAAACATATCCGCTTCCTTCAGTGAAAGTGTTCTGGACCTCTCTGGTGATGCCCTTTCGCTCATACAGTGACCATAACTGCCGCGCTGACTCGCCCAGCCTCTTACTGCATGAAGGGTAAGAGTTCTAGCTTCTGAACACTCTCAGCGCTGTACATGACAGAGAGCACGCTCAAGCTGTGTCTTGAGGCAAAAATAATATGAACATAGCATTCAATTTTCGAGCTTGAGCTCCTGGGCCGTAGAAGAAAGGATCTTCAACCGGCCAGCCATTAGCGGCCCAATTTGGAAGTTGCCGCTCAGTGATGTCATCGCGTCGTTTACCCTACTTCCACATTGTCCTATCTTCCGAGTATTTTGCGACTTTCATATTCAGACTTACACATCTATAGATATCAAGTATCTCTGTGAATGACGGCGAAAGGCAGCAGAGGCGGAAATGCGCTGGAGTAAGGGTCTTCGGAATCAGTTTCTCATCGATCCGTTCGTCAGATTTTTGCAGGATCGTCCATAGAGTAATAGGGTCCAATTTTGATCCCTTTCCGTATTCCTCGGTCTTCTCGTCTGTTTACCGCTCTAACAGCCGTGGTTTCACTGAGAACTTTGTAATATTCCGTTGAAAATTCGGAACTGCATCTCACAATGTTTGCGCCGGACGTCCGAGTCATCCTGACCAACTCCATTCTACGACATAGAAAAAAACTTTCCCCTGACCCAAATGTCGGATATTTTAGTTGTAAGCAGTGTTAGGTGCCGCAGCTTCCCCCTTCTTTCTCTAGTACACCTTCTTTCCGGAGTCTCGAGTTTGGTTTGGATGTTCTGATGTTGCATTTACTGATCCGGAACTGGCGCACTTCCCGAAGCTTCCTCAAGCCATCTACCTTTATGGGCCGATGCCATCAGACACTTCTATAGCACGTGCAGATAGGAAACTACTAAGTGAACGACCCTTGACTACAAACCGGCGCCCTGACCCTATACTCAGGCCTTTGTTATCAACAAACTCAAAACAGAAAGGTGTGTTCCGGACCGGCGGCTTTTCAGCGGAACGGAGAGAGCACAATGAAAAGCTGCGCTGTTGGGATTCCTACCCTGTTTGCTCCAATAGAACGGGTTTTTATAGCTTGAGTTCACTGTAGCTGTGATCGTCTTTTTGAGTTTTTAACGGTGTCCTCAAGCGCCTTCACCACTGTGACCAGTGCCTTCATATAATTCTACAGCTTGAATAAAAATCTCAAAAAATACAGATCAGGCCGTAAATTAA
Organism: Candolleomyces aberdarensis; assembly: GCA_004126415.1. Lineage (NCBI taxonomy): Eukaryota > Fungi > Basidiomycota > Agaricomycetes > Agaricales > Psathyrellaceae > Candolleomyces > Candolleomyces aberdarensis. Next base: position 5,224 of record SDEE01000842.1, read on the forward strand.
AATAAAAATGATCCTTGACTACAATCGGGCACAATCGACTCTATAACCAAGCCTTTGTTATCAACAAGCTCAACGAAGCGTTCCTGACCGGCCGATGGTACGGGGCGCGGAGGGAGGACAATGGAAAAAAGAGTTGGAGCTCCGGGGCGACAACCCTGAGATCTGATCTTCCGCATAAGTCCTCTCAGGGTGTGTGCAGGCCGGCGGCTGTGGTCTGAAAAAAGAGCGGACGAAATACCGGGAGAAGGGTTGCGTCTCTTGGAGAGCGCTCCCTAAACGGGTAGCGCCCAGTGGCCGGCACGCGCACCGGCTCGCACGCGCCCTGCGCTCCGTCCGAAAACGGAATATAATCCTCGCTTAGAGCTCGAGAAGTCAACAAGATTTTGGAGTATTTAATGTTTGGGAGGGGTCAACACTTCTTCAAGTCCAACCACTACCACCCACCAACCAGAGCTCAGCACCCTCTACCCCCTCGTCCACCCAGCAGCCTATCAAGATGGATCCCACCATTACTGCCTTTGAGCGCCAGAACGCTGGACCGGTACGTGTTTCTCTCATGCATTCCCCCAGAGGAGAAAGACCTAACGGTTAATACAGGCTTTGTACGACAACCTGGGCGATAAAGTTTGCATTAGCAAGAGTTATACAGGCGTTGATTTTACCGTGCATCGAGGCACTCATGCTGTTTGCGTGGAGCATTATCTGAAGAAGGGCGCTAATTGGAAGCCGGTAAGTGTATATCAAAGCCTCTTTCGCCAACTCCAGTGCTAACGGCGCATGTCATTGTCTAGCCGGTTCAGTGGGCCTACACCTTGAAGTTGGCCGACGGAACGATCCTGAGGGGTGTTCCGGAGGACCATCTTGTTCCTGTCTAAAGCAAGCGTGCCTAGCGGAGGCTATCCCCTCATTCGTGATCCATCACGTTCTTTTCTCCCTCATCTTTCACTTTCTTTGACGCATCTAGTTTGCTTTTGTGTATTGTGTTTTGTGTTTGCCATCGTGTTTTCTATCGGTCCTCATGGTTTTGCATTTGTACATCTTTTAGAGCTAGAGCTACGCATTCTATCTATCACGAAAAGTTTACGACCTTTCATGTATATCTAGCGCAGAGTCCTGCGCTTGAAATGTACCGCGTTGCAATCTCGCTTTCAATGCCATCGTTGTGACCGTCTTCTTGACTTTAGAGCTGGGAATTTGAGAAAAAAAAAAAGTCTTAAACGATGAACGGTCAAGGATCCCTTTCAAGAAATACACGTGCAGAGTTGATATGGGGCCGAGCTGGCCTGGTGTGAGGCTCGTCCTAATCTCGACGGTAATGGGATGCGGTAGGTCAGTGACATGCCGCGGGCAGCAACGAAACAAAGAAAAATAACCGAGCGCAATGCCTTTCATAGCGCGATCGAAGTCATGGTTTCCAAGAACCCGAGACCCTGGCGCGCGCTTCTCGACGCTCGCAGAGAACACTAGCACAATGGTTTTTTGACCTTCCATCGGTACGCGAAATGAAAGTGGCCGTGAAGTAAGCGCGATGGGGTGTGAATGGCTACAGACGCTTGGAGGTATTTAAAGTCCAGTGCGTATGAACTTGGTTTCCCCCAACTTCCCCTCGAGTCTCTCGCCCACCCGCCAACCTCACAGCCCACGCGTTCAGCCCCGCACCTTCCTTCAACTTCACTCTCGCTGAGCCCTTGCACCACAACCTATCACTATCATGAGCAATTACGGAACTGGTGTCCCTTCACCCCGCCCCTCCCGTTTCTCGGTCGGCGACAAGGTCGCGCTTGCGGAGGACTACGTGCCAATCGGTCAAACTTTCCGAGCAGACGCAGGCACCGAGGGATTAATCAAGAAGAAGATTTTCTCCGAGCTAAGGGTAAGAGGCTCAGCTGAATTCTTCATTGGATTTCTGGCTAACGTGTTAACATTCGTTCTCTTTGTATTTGCAGGACATGTGGGCTTATGATATCAAGGCGGGAGGATTCTTCATCAGTGCTGTCCCTCAGAACATTCTTAAGCTTGTGTTGGCGGGAGACGGGTCTAACTAGAGTGCTGGACTTTGTCGTCGCGTAGACTTTGTGACTCTTTGGCGCCTTGCCGTCGTCGTTGTTTTCATCGATCCTTCAAGCGCTGCTTGTAGTCGCTGCCTGTGTATTTCTAATTATCTGTTTTCTTATCCTATATCGTTGCCCGTTTCGACACCCTTAACCATTTCTTAATCTTTGCCGTTTTCAAGCTCTATTACATTGTTACCCCTTTCTACATCGTCGCCCTGCGTTAATGCATCCGTTGTTTATCTCAGATTTTCTGCATTAAAAAACTTAAAAATAAAACGGGTCAGAATCTCTTTCGCAGAGTGGATGTGTAGAGCGATAAAGGCCATCTGAATATGGACGACAATGGGATTGTGGCCAGCAGGTCAGGTGACATGCTCCAGACCGCGAAACAAAGGAACACAATGCCTTGATTAAAGATCGATCTATTCGCGGCTTTTATGGGCTCGAGACCCTGACACGCGCCCGTCGAAGCCCACAGACAAACTAACACCAGTGCTTTGTGACCATCCATGGGCACTCGAAATGACAGAGGTCGTGATGTAACCGCAGTGGAGTGCCAATAGTTGCGAGGATCAGAAGGTATTTAAACTCCAGTGCGTATGAGCTTTGTTTGCCCAACTCCCCTCCGAGTCTCTTTCCAAACACGAACCTCACAACGCACCTTCTGCCTCGCACCTTCCACTCCGCTTTTCGCTGAGCCCTTCCTTTACAAACCACATCGCTATCATGCGCAACGTTAACGAGAACAGCGCCACTCCACTCCACGCTTCCCGTTTTTCAGTCGGAGATAAGGTTGCCCTTGCCGAGGTCTACGATCCAGTCGGCCAACCTTTCCGAGCAGATGCAGGAACAGAGGGGTTGGTCGACAAGAAGATTTTCTCCGAGCGGCGGGTAAGGGGCTCAGCTGAATTCTTCATTGAATTTCAAGCTAATGCTTTACCATTCTTTCTTTCTTTACTTGCAGGACATGTGGATGTACGATATCAAGGCCGGAGGAATCCTCATCAGAGCTGTTCCCCAGGACATTCTCAAGCTTTTGTCGGCCGGAGACGGGTCTAACTAGTGTGTTGGATCCTTGCACAACGTAGACTTGGGGACTCCTTTGGCGGCTTGCCGCCGTCATTGTTTTGATTGGACCATCGAGTGCTGCTTTTCGTCGTTTCTCGTGTACTTTTAGTCACCCGTTTTCCTATTCCGTATCGTTGCCCATTTCTACACCCTTACCCATTTCTTGATCTGCGCCATGTTCAAGTTCTACATCGTTGTCCCTTTCTACATGGTCCCCTGCTTTCCTAAATCCTTTTCCTTGACTCAGAATTGCTGCATTGGAGGCCCTCAAATACAACCTGGACCGTTTCCCCTTTTTCTTAGCGCGATGACTTGCTGGTCTCTTCTCAAGCCAGCGGCGCTTAGTGAGAGATTCGGAAAGATAAGATGCGCGCCGAATCTAATCAGTTGCCAAACGAGGACGCCCCCTATCTCCTAGGGCACAGGAATCGGTCTATCTAATAGAATTAACAGAGATAAGGGTATACATAACGCTAAAACAGTAGGAAGGGAATCGAGGAGTGGATCTTCACTCAGAATCTGACCCGGAGCCCTCTCCATCGTCATCATCATCGTCTGGGGAGGTGATCATCAGTTAATGAACAGCAATCCTGCGATTGGGCATCTTGAACGTACCGTGTGCGATGTCGTCGTGGGAGATGGCGTTCTGTGCTTTAGCTTTGCGGATAGCTTCTAGCACCTCAGTATCGTCTGATGATACGATGTCTAGCACTGTGAACCCGTTCTTATCCTTCAATCTGCCATCGCAAAAAGATGAGTTTTGGCCATGGGCGGTAAGAACTGGGTGCGTACGTTGTATCAGCACCGGCTTCTAGTAGACTTTTCACAATATGCAGTCTCAGCTCTTGATCTTCCAATTGAACGGCCAAGTGTAGAGGTGTCGCCTTGTCGATTCGGTTTATTGGGTCGACGTCGCACTCCTCATGAGATAGAATATGTTCGAGAACGTCCGTTGAGCCATGCATAACGCTATATAGTGTCATCTAATGAATCTTGGGGTATTAAATTCCGTCAACTTACGCGTTATGAAGCGCTGCACGTCGAAATCGGAGTGCTCATTAGCGACGCGTTCTTCATCAACTCTCTGCAATCACATACGTGTATTCCCTAGACTATGATAGACTATCGGTTATCAACTGGAGGATGGCTTCACAATGAGATCACATACCCATCCTGACAGTTAATATCAAATTCCCCATCGTCAAATATTTCGAGCAGCAACTCCTCGTTATCAGATCGCGCTGCGGCGAGCAATCTCTCGTCTAACTGTATTTAGTTTCTTCCAGATTGCTCCTTGACCGTGGCACAGACCACTCACTGTTGTTTGCGCCTCTGACCTCGGGTTCTGGTGTTGCCATTGCGGATCCTGGGAGATGGTGGAGGAGGTAGAGAGCAAAGGACGATGCTGCGAGCCGGCACCGGCCATCGCGGGCATTGCTATATTTGGGAAGAAACTGCGGGCCGAGAAAGGCAAYGGTGTAGCGTGCCCTGCCCACGTTGGCCGTCGCGTTTTCGATTCTCGATTGCCCTTTTTGAATTCCTCTTGCATGGCGACTCTGACCGGCTGCATCCCCAAAATCCCGGGATAGCGCCTCCCCATCCCCTCCACGTCCTCCAATATTCTCTATCGAGACGACGCACACATGGCTCTCACAGAGGCCGATGTTCTCGCTATCCAGGATACGGTGAGTGTGCTGTTAAACGTGCTCAGAGCTTGTCGTGTGATGCTGAGCATGGACCCACCAGCCCCAATCTCACTATGATATCATCGTCGAGGGCCCGGTTTCAACGGTGGAAAGGGCCTGGATATCCATGAAAGATGGCCAACCACAGTGGATCGTCGTTAAATCGGCCCCGGTCGTTCGCAAGTTCTCCAGAGCGCCTCATGATATCGTGAAGGAGTTCAGAATTTTGAACAGTATATCGCACCAAAACGTATGTTTGTGAAAAGTGTGCAGGAACCGGAGACTCATACATCCCAGATCATCTCGGTATTAGGCTGCTTTGAAGACGAGGACGAGGAAGTCCTCAAGCTCTACATGCCGTACATCCCAATATCCCTAGCGGACCTCCTGTCGTCCCCATTCTTCTCGCCCCACCCTTTCCCGCCAACTCCTTCCCCCGATGCCACGGCCAGTCGACAGCAAGAACGGCAATTTACCACTATTGCCCGGTCCATCATCTTCCAAGTGCTCAGTGCTGTAGCCTACCTCCACGATGACTCGCGTCAAATTGCTCATCGTGACATCAAACCAGAGAACATAGTCCTTACGAGAGACGGGTGTGTCAAACTCATCGACTTTGGTGTGTGTTGGAAGGCCAACGAGCCAGGCCCCACAAAGGAGGACGATATCTGGCCAGAATACGCGGGGAAATTGTACTTTGAAGTATGCACAGGGTAAGCAGCATACTCTAATAATAACTTTCTCGGCTCCATTTTGACCGACCCACTATGACTCTAGAGCCTACCGAGCGCCCGAGCTCCTCTTCGGGACTAGATCATACGATGCCCTGGCTGTTGACCGTTGGAGTTTGGGAGCAACTCTTGCCCAATTCTTCACTCCCTTGAGACTCTCAAGCGACGATATAGATGACGGAGACGACGACGACGACGACGAAGCGGAAGAGAGTGCTGGTGGTCAGTCCAACACGACCCAACCATTCATCGTCCCGAAATACCTGCGAATTGGTTATCCGGGCTCTCAATGGAGTCGTGACACTCTCTTCAACGGTGACCGTGGCGAGATTGGACTAGCGTGGAGTATATTCAAGATTTACGGAACGCCTACCCCAGATAATTGGCCTGTCAGTCTACCACCTATCATTCTTCCTCTCACACCTTTGCTAACGGACATATCTATTCTACAGGAATTCGACGACCTCCCAGGATCCAAGAGCGTCGTATTCAACGTCGTCCCCGCCGTTGCTGTGCAACCCTTACTCCCCAACCTCCCTCCCTCGTCTCGTACCACACCCACATCAGCTGCTCCTCGGGCTTCCGCGTCTCGTCGACCCTCTGCTTCGAATTCAACTTCGAATGGATACGGTCTAAACGGTACAGCAGGATCCACCCAAGCACCGCCTCCTCCTGAACAGCTTCCACATAAACCAGCCTCAACACCATTCGACCTCCTCTCACGTTTCCTCGTCTACCCAACTGCATTAAGGCAAAAGGCTTCAACAGCCCTGCTTCACCCGTGGATTACAGCTGATAACTTGCTGTTGCTTCCCCCGGGCTATCACGACGCAGATCCTCTTCCTGGTTCTTCCTATTCTTCTTCTTCGACGACATCACCACACGGACTTCGCAAGATCTCCAAGTACGAGTGGCAAGGCAAATCGTTGGGAGAGTGGTTGCACTCGGTTTTGCTCTCGGTTCCGGGTAGGAGTGGGGGAGGGAGAAGTTCGTAGCCCATCCATCTGCCTACCTGGGACACAACACGGATATCATGTATATCCCTTATGACATTGATGACTGGACGACGATCGAGAGAGGGTTTGCATCGTGTGATAGGATATGGAATTCGGTCGGATTCTGCCACTGGTTGGTTGGTACGATCGATTGATTCATGATTTTGTTACGCTGCATTTATAGTATACGGGAAGAAGAATGTCAATAATAATTAAGAAGTAATTCAGCTATCTATTTTACAATCAAGTTCGCAAGACAGAGGGAAGGAAGAATCGAGAGTACAGACAACAATGTACAGCTAAAGAGGCAAGAAAGAAGCCAATAGGCGCAGGTCTTCACGATCACGACGCAGCATTCGTAGCAGGCGGCGGGATAACCACGGGTACAGTCGTGAGTAGTCTGTGATTGTTAATCGAGACGCCTAATAGAGGGGGAAGGTGACGTATCGTCAGAAGCCATTCTTTTCATCTTCTTCCAGCAAAACGGGAAAATGACTTACTTCTTGTGGCATTTGCTGTCTTATAGATTCCGATAAGCCGGTGACTGAGCTCAAACATGTCGTTTCTAAATGAAAACAGGACGATCAGGACCACACGAGGCGAGGTAAGATGAAAAGCATTGACACCCACCTAAGCGAGATGATGATGAACTGCGCATTTTTGGTTCGGTCTTTGATATAGTTGGCCACGATGGAGACGTTTCTGAAGTCGAGGGCAGCGTCGATTTCGTCCATGAAGTACAACGGTGTTGGCTAGAGCGAGAGTCAGATCCAGAAATGGACGACAAAATGCGAATATAAGCTCACTTTGAAGACGTGAAGGGCGAAAACGAGAGCCAGCGAACTGAGCGTCTGAGACACAAGTCAATACAATGTCCAGGAAATGGCGAATAGTACCCACCTTTTCTCCACCAGACAAGTTCGAGATATTCTTCCAACTCTTCTTGGGAGGCATCACGCTGAAGATGATACCCTCCGAGAAAGGATCGAGACTGTCTACCAACTCGAGCTCAGCGTTGCCTCCAAGCGTGATCATCTATGAAACACAACATATCAGCACTGCAACACATGTACGAGCAACTGGATTCGGCATACCTGGTACATTTCTTTCAGCTTCAAGGAGATCGTGTTGAAGCCAGTCATGAACTCGTCCAGACGCTGCTTCCTCAGCCCATCATAGTGAGCCTTCTGAGAATCTCGCTCCTCTGTAACACGTTCAACGTCCTTGGCGCGATTGTCGAACTCGGCTTCACGCTTCTTGTATTCTTTGAGGACACTCAGGTCAACTTTGGCGTTCTTGATCTTCTCTATATACGTCAAAACGAGGCCACGTCAGCACGGAAGAGGGTTAGAATACAATGGGAAGAACAGACCATCCAACAACTCAGTGTCAGCAACCAGCTCGCTGTGCTTGAGGCGCTTCAGTTCTTCAGCGCCATAGACCCTCAGCTCGTGATCTTTCTTTGCCTTAGGCTTGGGTCCGTCTTCACCGTCGGCGCCACCTTCTTGTTCCTCGCCATCGGGCGTACTTCCCTCTCGTTTCTCTTCATCTTCGTCATCGCTATCGTCATCGTCCCTGATGAAAAGCGGAAATCAGCTGAGAGTGAGATGGAGGGGACATTACTACGTACCCAATGTCGTGAAGGCGGAGTTTGTTGTGATCAGTTTCGTATTTGTCAAGAGCATTTTGGGCGTTTTCCATCTCCTTAGCGAGGTCCGACAGCTTCTGGTTGAGTTCCATCTAAGTAGCCTCAGGTTAGTTCCCGACTCCTCTGAAGCACAGTCGAAAAAACCCACCTCTCGCTTGCGGAAGCCAGCAACAGCCTTCTCAGCCTCCTCAAGCTTCTCCTTCTCCTCATCCAACCTGTCTTTCTGGTTATCCAACTCGGCCTGAGCTTGTTGGACCTTCTTCGACAGCTCGTCCCGATATTGAGTAGCTTCCACGACTTCCTGGTTCAAGTCGGTCAGCTCTTTCTTCACCTGGGCCAAGGTCGCCTCGTTGGTCGTAATCGCCTGCTCTAGTCGCCTGATATCACTCTCCGCCTTGGCTTTCGTCTCCTCGGCTTTCGAGATAGCCTTTTCGGCAAGGTCGATGTACATTCTCTCGCTGTCGACCTTGGCCTTTTGCGACATAAGTTTGGCACCACCAATGGCCATGATCTTGTCTTCGAGTTCAGCGATGGCGCTCGTAATTTCGGCGGCCTTGGCTTGAATGTCTTCGAGCTTAGCCTCTTCCTTAGCAATCTCCCGGTCGAGAGTCTTGATCCGGTCTTGGTCTGCTGTATCAGGCTGGTTCTGGGCTCTATCAAATATCAGTCAGCCACGCAAGGTACGAGCATAGAAAAGGGGATGACTAACTTCAAGTCCGCAACCCGCTTCTGCATCTCTGCGATCCTCGCCTTACGAGTCGTAACCTCCATCCCAAGCTTTTGATACTCCATCTCCAACTCTGGTTCCCTCCTCTTTAGCGTATCCAATTCAGCCTCCGCGTCCTGGAATTCCTTGGTCGCTTTGCTCAACTCTTGGGCACAGGCTGCAGCCTCTTGCTCATATTTCTTCAGAGTCGTGGGGCTGACGGTATCGGCGGCCTGCTTGGCACTCATAGCTCCTCTCATCGGCTGACCACCACCACCGGACATGGCTCCAGACGTCTCGATGATCTGGCCATCCAACGTGACCACACGGAAACGTCTAGCACCAAAGGCGATGCGATTGGCTTGGTCAAGAGTGTCCGCTACGAGCGTATCACCCAGAGCCTTGTAAAACGCCTTGCGATACATAGGATCCTTGGGCTTCACGAGGTCGAACAGGCGAGGAACACCCTCTGGAGTTTGAATGGGATCCATCCTGTTTGAACTGGGCAGCTTCTCCAAAACCATGAAAGACGCTCGACCGAGGTTGTTGGCCCGAAGGTACTCGATGCAGATCTTGCCTTGGTCGACAGTGTCGACGACCATGTTGGACAGAGGACCTCCAGCAGCGGTCGAAATAGCAACGTCGTACTTGCCGTCGATGGCTCCCAGAGCGCCCAGTTTGCCCTAAACAACGATGAGCTGGAGTCTGATGAACATTGGGTAGATAGCAATACTCACATGGAATCCGTGCAAGCGACCTTGGTCCTTCAAAGCCTGAAGACCATTGACCACAGCCCCTTGGGATCGGTTGGCCGATTGGCTAGCCTTTGCTTCATCGAACGTGTTTCTGGCAGACATGGCCTTGCCTCTCCAGTGGTCGAGGTTCCTCTTGGCGTCCTAAAAACGAATTGAAAATAAGGAAAGCGCTTTCCAAACCCCTCAACAGTCGACTAACCTCGACTCTCTGAGCAGCGTTCGCAATATCTTGCTTCAATCGATCCTTCTTGTCCTTGAAGCCCTTTTGCTCATCGCTCTATAGGGGCGAAGTCAGCAAGGCTGGAGTAATATCAAGGTGCAGAACGGTGCATTTACCCTAGCTCCCTGTTCCTTCACCAGGTCGGCCAAAGTCGTTTCAGCCTCATTCAAGGCTCCTCTACGTTTCTCAGCTCGGTCTTTGAGAGTATCGCGCTCGCCTGCTCGAATTTCGATAGCAGCCTCAGCCGCATCAATCTTGCTTTTCCATGGCTGAAGTTCTTTCTGCTTCTTCTGGATTTGGTCGTGGAACACCTGGGTTTTGCCTTCCAAGAAAAATGAATCAGTTCGGTGGTGCATGGACTGCGGATGGGATGATTGCTATCTTACCGCGCAGGCTCTCTTGGATCTTCTCCAGCTCGGCTTCCTCCACCTCGAGCTTTGCCTTGTGCGTTGTAAGCTCGCGACGTTGCTTCTCTAGGGTATGTGTCGAGTCCTTGTCAGCCTCCTCGGCGTTCCTCAACGCCTTCGTATCCTAGATAGAGAGGGTCAATACCAATGACGAATAAGGAAGAAGGCCCACGACCAGAACCCTTACATCTTGAACGGATTTCTTCAGCTTCTTATACCGACTCTCAGCATGCTTCTGCTTCTCCTCGAGACCAACCACCTTTTTGTCCATCTCTTTGAGGTCCTTGGAACCCTTCACAGCCTCTTGTTCGATTTCCTACACAGCCGTGAGCAACCTTAGAGAACGCGATTTCTGAGTCTGACATGCCTGGAAAGCTTCCTCGATCTCGTCGTAATGCTTTTGAAGGTCTTCAAGATGCTCGATATCCTGCTTGTTGCGGTTGGTCTCATTCTCCAGTTCTTTCGTGTACTTGGCCTAGATAACACAATGTTAGTGGCAGAACGACGGAGGTTACAAAGGAGGAGAAAGAAGACGACTGACATGATCTTTCTCCAAAGCCGTATGCTGTTCCAACCACTTCCAAATCATATACTGGAAGAGCAAAGACTGGGCTTTGATGTGATCGTTCTTCAGCTTGTAATAGTTGATAGCTTCGCGTCGCTGTTCTTCCAAAGCAAGCTTCTCCTTCTCCACAAGTCGAAGTCGGTTCAGCTTGGACTGCCTGTCCTCTTGCAACTGCTCCAATTTTGTAAGAGCATCATCGATGGGCTCCTTATAGGATGAGGTACCGATGATGTCCTCGAGGTACTCGAGAAGACCATCTTCATGCTCTGAGGGCGCCTTGGGCTTCATTTGAGCAATGGACTCAACTTCACCCTGGTGAACTGTCAGCACATGCGAATTAAAACCAGGATGCCGGACTTACCTGCAAGATGAGGAACCGATTGTGGTCCAAGTCGATACCGCGACCTTTCAGTAGAGCCTGAACTTCCTTGTAGCTCGAATTCTTGCCGTTGATGGTGTACTTGCTTTGATTGTTCTTGAACGCCGTTCGGGCAACGACCAGCCTCGATCCAGGAATGACTTCGAATTCATCGGGTCCGGGCTGGACGAGAGGTTACTGAGTGTATCGTTGCAGTAGGGTCCAAGTACATACCATATCAATGATGTCGCGGAAATGCACTTCGACGCTGCACTCCTCGAGATCAGGATAGCGAGCGGAATTGTGAATGAGCTCTGAGACTTTGCCCTGACGCATCTTAGATGCCCGATAGCCAAAGACGAAGAGAAGAGCATCGATGGTGTTCGACTTTCCAGAGCCGTTTGGCCCAACGATAGCTGAGAATGACTGTCAAACCGTCAGCTCCGCTGCACGTTTCGTTTGAAAAGACCCAAAGAAATACCTTGTGGAAGGGTCCAATTTCCTGCCGTCCAGCATAACTCTTGAAGTTGACCAGAGCCAATTTGTGAATAACCAGTCGCGCTTTAGGTCCCTGCGGTTCCTCCTCCATAGGCTGAGGAAGATCAGCGGGTTTGGGAATGGGAATCGGGTCAAAGAGAGATTTTTCCTCCTCTTCCTCTTCGCCCTGTTGCTGAGTCTGAGACGGTTTGACTGGGCTAGCGGGTTCCTTCTTGGGTGTCTTTGGCGGAGCAGCAGGAGGTGGGCTGTCGCTATCCTCTTCTTCATCCTGAGAGGACTCGACGACAACGACCTTCTGGGGGGCCTTCTTGGAGGGTTTCTTGGATGAGCGAGCAGGGGCCTTGCCTTTACGGCCTTTGGGCTTGGGTTTGTCCGATTCGTACGCGTCTTCTTCCTCCTCAGATTTCTGGGCCTCCTCGTCCGAGTCCTGAACTTGCTTCGCTGCTCGACCACCACGTCTCTTGGCAGGGGCGGGCTTCTCTCCTTCCTCGTCCTCGTCTTCTTCTGCGACAGTCTCTGCTACAGACGCCACGCGCACTTTCCGACCACCTCGTGCTGCGGTAGAGCTGCTGGCACGCCGTGACGGTCCAGCACTTGGCTGCCGACTAGAGGTTCGGCGTTTGGGCAAAGGCGCAGGGGCTTCTTCCTCTTCCTCGTCTTCGTCGTCCACCCGCATTGCTTTCTTCCCTTTACGCTTCGAGGGAGCTACTTCTTCTTCAGCCTCTTCATCGTCCTCGTCACCCCTCAGATCGCTTTCGGCCGAGGGTCGCGACTTCTTCCTGACAGGGGGAGCATCCGACTGTGCTTCACCATCCGACTCTGCGACATCAGGGAGCGAGGCTTTGCTTCTGCCGGAGACGCGTCTGGTGGTGGTTGCTTTCGATGGGGGTTTGCTGGAGGACGCCCGTCGTGTCTTGGGTGCGGGTTTCGCGTCGCTGGCGTTGTCGTTGTCCTCGATAGTCTTGCGCTTTCGCTTTGCGGGAGCTGTCTCTGCTGGTGGCGGCGCCTCGGGTTTCGCGCTAGGAGCGCGTGAGGAGCGCCTTGGAGGCATTGTTGGTCTTGAGGAAAGGGTGTAAGCTCGAGTGGAAGACGGATAATGTGGTTGATGAATTCGGTTGATTTTCAAGACGCGTCCAGTCACGTCCTCGTTTATTGCGTTATCCTTGCATGGGACTATATATTATTGATTGTGCCTCCTTCTACCTCCGATATGGTGTAACGGCTAACATTACCGCCTTTCACGCGGTAGCTCGGGGTTCGATTCCCCGTATCGGAACATTTTTGCTCCACTGCTTGAGGCGTGAAACAACGCGCGTTCAAACCACAGACGATGCAGTATTTTGCTTCGTTTACTCTCCAAGACTCGAGCACTCGGGGCCAACTCATGGTAATCATCATTGATAGGACAAGCGCCAAATGACAACATGGGGGCCTCAAGGCTTGTGCGCCTGGCCCCAAGCGTCTCACCTGCATATGTCGAGGGACACTGGTCTGGGGTCGGCTCAATTCTATGGGGTCAGGAAGCTGAAAAGCCTGTGTCATCCCCTCCGAGAGAGGGGATGGTGAAATAGTGTATCTCATATGCGCCAAGAACGAAATTTACATTGGCTTCGCAGGCAACTGTGTCAAAAGAACGCCATAACGCTTTTTGATAGTCACTCGATGGCGTGAAAACTTGTCATCCGGTGAGAACCGCGCTGTGAGCCTTTTAGAGGACGATGCTCCGAGATATAGGTCGGTGAAGCGTACCAGGATGAGCAGACTTGGCCAGTTTGCCATCGTCAGTCTTTTTCTGGGCGGTATATCAGTATCAGTCGACAGACATTCAAGATCAAATAAGGACGCACTTTGAGGGTATAGACCCGATTGCCATTGCTATCTAATGTGTACATCAAATGCATGGTGGTCCTTTTTGGCGGCTCAGACCTTTCGCAACGGTGGACTGTGTTGTGGATGGACGGTCGAGACCAACGTTGAAAACAGCAGGCTGAGCGCAAAATATCATGTGTTTGCTCTTGTTTGACAACACCTTTCCCCACTGCTCGAGGCGCCGAAACGCGCGCGTCTCTGCTTGACCAACCGTCATGCCTTCACACCGTCATCGATCCAGGTCAAGGTCAAGGTCAAGAGAGAGGACAAGGCGTAGGTCTCGAGATAGGTCCAGGGATCGTTCCAGAGACCGYTCGGACGAACGAAGGTCGAGATCACCTGAACGCCAAGTCGAATTGCCTGGCGGTGCTTCACCTATAACCGAACAGGACTACTTTCAAAAGAGTGATGAATTCAGGCTCTGGTTGAAGGAGGAGAAGAGCAAGGTGAGTAATTTCTTCCTGGCAGTTGGTCTCGTCTAAACTCCCATTCGCATACTCGCAGTACTTCGATGAGTTGTCTGGTGAACGTGCCAGAAGGTGCGCAGTCTCCATTGCTGGTCTAGTGTTTCCTAATTGTGAAACAGCTACTTTCGAAAGTTTGTAAAGGTGCAGTACATCTATTCATGAAGTTTCAACTATCAATTCTCATTCTCGACAGGCATGGAACAGGGGAAAGCTGTCTAGTCAGTGCGCTCCACTCGAACCGCCGCTTCCAAGTCAGGTTCTAACCAATTTCACAGGCAAATTCTACCGCGGGCTCGATCCAGGAACCTTGTCCGCAACTTCCAACACTTCATATAAGTGGGCATTCGCTTCCAAAAGTAACGCGGACACTAGTGCTATCCGGGCCACACGAGAAGCCGTCGGCGCTGCAACGTACGGTCGCGCTGTTCGAGAAGACGAGTCAAGCCCTGAACCATCATCTTCACGTCCAAGCGGCTCTCGAATACAAGGGCCCACATTGCCCTCAGCCTCTGACATCACGCTAGCGAAGGAGCTAGAAGCAGAGCAAGAAGCCGAAATGCGCAAGTA
>SDEE01000843.1:0-19815 GCA_004126415.1 Candolleomyces aberdarensis
GTCTGCCTACGCCCTGCATCATGCCATACAACGGCTGAGGGAGAGACTTGCTGACGATTCCGAACAGTCGTTACTTACTTGGATCCCTTATGTACATTTCGGTCTATGATTCGTCCATCGTTCATAGTATCGTTTATGTTCATGCTCCAATTCATTTCGTTTTTGTAACCACAGTTAAACTATTGCTCTCTGCTCCCGTGTTTTTACTCAAATACGTAGCTATTTACATCCTGCCTGCGTCCACATCTCCTCTCTACTTTCATTTATTAATTCTACCTATTACACTTTTACACAATTTGTCTGTCGTAGCAAAACATCCTGCCGTTCCACACTACCCAATCCCTTGTAAGAGTCCTACTATCTCCGAACGCGACGATTATCCCCATTTCTCTGGTTTTCCTGAGTTGTGAGCTAAAGGGCTGTGCGATGTCCTGGCACTGACGTCCCCTCCAGTTTTTCCGGTTCAGCCAGACTTGGAATCGAAGTGGGGGTCATCAGGAGCGATGAGATCGACGAAGAGGTCCTCGAGGTAGACGAGTGAGTCGAAGCTCGCGTGAGGGTCATCGTAGGAGATGTGGATGAAGAAAAAGCAGGATTTGACAGAACATATCTTGAGTTAGATCCGACGAAGCTTCTTTGCATGGTAACTTACAGCTAAGAATCTTATCCAATTGTCGTCCCTCATCGAGGTATTTGGGGTGTGAGGTGATATCGAAGAAACTCCCGCTACGACTACGTGCTACAGTCGTCACTCGACGGGGATGAATGAACTGGACAATAAACCTGCGAACGACGCCTTGATTGTTGGAATCTAGAGAGCTACGTCTGAATTGTAGAGGGAGCAAGAAATGGAGGTCAACGAGGAATCAAGATTCAGCAAATTGTAATACAGTAAGCATCCCATCTAACGCCAAAGAGAGGCTAGATTCCAATTGACAGCACGAATCCTCGGCGTAGCTGTCGTTGAACTGCTTCGTGCGCCATCGTGGCCTGCATTGCAGCTCAAACACGTCGGGGGAAGGTGCCAGGAATCAGAATCAGTACAATGCCTCCAGCCAAACAAACAAACAAACAAATATTAAAATAAACACATTCATACTTATTTCGTGTTCGAGGATTCCGTCACCAACGCCAATTCAAACACGCAAATAAGGCGTACTCGCATGAAGGTGGAGTAGCGCCACCTGATTACGGTACCAGTACCTGTATTTCGAATCAAAGGAAAGGCGAGTTCGGAGATTCACTCGTTTCTGCAACGAATACACGCGCCTGTTGTAAGGCTGGTGCCTCACCTCGATTTGATGGACTGTATACAGCCGAGTCGCATCGATTTGAACAATGAATAAACGCCCTCTCACCTCTGGTTACCGATTCATTCGAAATTAAACAGTAGCGATGAGATGGAGGACTCGTAGAAGGGTCGCCGGACGGATTGATGGAGATGGGAATGGGTGGCTGCCAGAGCGGATTGGAGGCTGCGCCGTTTGATTAGCGATTACGTAGGATCTGGGTTTGCGGTGCATCTAGAAGGCATCTACGAGTGTAATTCTAACTCAATTGATTATTTATTGATACGTCTCAATGGATGCTCCAAGGCTGCTAAGAATGATAGGGAGGTCTGGATGACCAGCAGGAGTGAGCTCGACCGTTCGTTGTTTTGCTGAAATTGATTCAGTAAGGTCGGAGAGGACACCTCTGCGCTCAAAACGAAGTCCGTACGAGTTTCCAAGGTTAGTGAGGATGCCACGGAGGTCTGGATATACATGCTTTTTGATCTACAGCAGTGAATGTGAAAACGATAACGCGTAGACAAAGAACAGACTAATAATACCTTGTACAAACCCCTACCAAGAAGCTTGGGATTGCTCACAGATGAAGAATGGCTAGATCTCAGTTTCGCGCGTGGAAGGGAGGAGTAGCTCATGCGATAGCGGCCACTGACTCCCTCCCACACTTGGCTGGGCCCTGCTGTTTGCATCCAAGTCCTTCCGCAACATTTGCACGACATCAGTTAGCTGTTGGCTGCATTGAGCTGCAATCGATCTTAATTTCCGTAGTGTATTCAGTCGTGCCTTTTTCTCTGTCACGTCAAAGTAGTCCTCTTCTCCCGTTGCTGTAGAACGAAAATTCTAGATTAATATACTTGTACAGCCCAGGGCGCTGAATCACCACAACCTCCGATTAGATGTGAGCTCGGTCGGTCGGAAACTCAGGTCACTCAACATTTACGTCCTTGGGGGAATACGTCGCCGATATCCTATGATCAGCTGATCAGCTCTCTCCCTCCTGATTTATACACTATTAATATTTATCCAGGCTCTAAAATTGCACTGTACGCTCTCCTCAAATTTTAACGCTCCCTATGTAGTCCTATTTGTTGTATCCAATGGACGGCTCAGCGAGTAGCCCATTGACACGATTGGGCTCTCACTGCGTTCGTATCTTCCATTAGCGCCTAGCGAATACGGTTTGAGGCTCGAGACGCCCTGTTCTCGATCATGGTCTATTGGAAACGAAGGAGGCGTTAGATGCGATGTTCACGGTACGTTATCTCCCTTTCGCCATTCATTTTTGCTATTTATAGCCGCCTCGATAGCTCGGCACGGCCCTTCCTCAACAAACCTAGCCACACGTTCGTCCGTTCACCACCTCGTACTGGTGTCGTGACTTCCACTAGACGAACGGCGTAAGTAACAGGGCAAAGCTAAGACGGGTGAGTGGGAGAAGCTCTCGACATCCTCGTTGTCGTCTAGATCGCTTGTTTCCGTAGATGCGTCGAGTTCGGGACGGTGGCCAGCTAGCTGTGTTCTGCTTGCGATAGCTGCACTAGCGAAGGAGGATGGGCGTGTCGTGGTCGATCTGGAGAGAGGTCTAGGGCAGGGTCCGAGTGGTACATTTTGTTCTCACCTCTCTTTTTGCACCGGCGAATAGCCATGGGAGAAGTCGTCCCAGAGGGCTGCACATCGATGGCAGGTGTACTGGGATTGCTCATGTATAAACACGATAGCATCTTCCGTTTATTTCCCTTTCACTTGTTTCCTGTTCTGAAAACTGACACATTCTTTCTGCTTACAGCTCTCAATATCGGACCATTAGCGCTTAGCGCTCGGATCCAACTACGCAAAATCAAGGAGCCAGCTGGCTCCGTGTCGATGGTACGTATTCTTCCCGGTCCTCATCTCCGATTATTAAAGCTTCGTTCTCACTTCTTTTTTCGCTCTTCTTCCTGCATTCCGATACACGTTGATGTCCTTCAAAGTATTGGCTTGATGACCTTTATCGTGGCTTTCGTCGTTGCTTTTATTGGCCCCACTTATTTGTCAACATTTTCTTTGTCAAACCATCGATCCACACCTTCAAGCCAAACCATTGAGTATATCCCTGGATTCAACACAACCCAGTGCGGCCCATATCTTCTGGGGAGCCTTGTCCCTAGTTACCTTCCTCTTCTCCTCAAACGCTACCGCGAGCTGAGTGTGGTTTAGGGCGATGCCGCTGGATGACAGGGCGGTAGTAATATGGCGAATCGGGTCGCCGGAGAGAATTCGAGAGGAGGATGAATGCTCGTCCCGTTTACGCGAGTGCTTTTGGATCTAATTTTCGATCTCTTTTTTGCCTCTGTGTTCATTGATTTCCTTTTCTCATACACGCACATCTCGAGAATTTTCTCGTATCCATCGTCCCATCGTGGCACCTCTTCACTAAGGTAACAGGGAGATATTTAAGCTAGCGTCGTACTCGCTCAATGCGAGGCTTACACTCCCTGCTCTTCCACCCAGCGCATTTACGTGCATCTGTTTTGTATGTTCGTAGGTCTAGTATCTGAACGATTTGATTAGTGAGTAACTTCAATCGACTCTCGGTTCCCCTTCCACTGCCTTTCAATCTCATTGATAGTGGACCCAGACCAGTCAGTGACGTTCGGTAAGGTTGCCACATCTGTACCAAAATCGTTGGAGCATCGTCGGATGAATAGATTTGAGCGAACGAGGATCTACACTTGTATTCAGTTTCCTCTTTGCAATAGCATGAGATTCAATATGATCTTTCGACTCGAACGCTCAGCTCTCAGTCTCAATCCTTCGTGAAAATGAACTTATTGGAAATGGAAAAGCGAGCGTTTGGAGCGGAAGCTGCTATTTCAACAGCCTTGGGGCGTCCCTGGGTTGATTAAACCTGCAGCCAACGCCTTGCCTGAGGGTCTGCAGGATCACGCAGTGACGCCCACTCAGGACATCCTTAGCTGAAGCACCTTATGGCCATCTCCTCATCATTTCCAACTCAACCTCCCTCCAATTTCCCAGACGCGCGTCCTTAGTAGTAGATGAAACAGTTAGACTCTTCTCTGTGTTTAGTCCTGCTCTTTTCCAAAGTGCTGATCACCCCGCTGTCGTTCCAAGAGTTCGCTTCTCCGTGTACGGTCAATTCGAGACTGAGGGCTGAGAACTCAACTATGAAGATCATATTGACCGCCCAATTAGGATTGAGTGCAAAGAGAAAAGTGAATACACGTGTAGGTTCTCGTTTGCTCGAATCTAGCCATCCGGCAGCAACACTGCGTTCTACATGGGACATTGTGCCGTTACTGTGATACAATATAGGATACCCACTTACAGCGGTGGAGTGATAACAGCTGGCGGAAGGATCTGCGCAAGCCCGTCGTAGTAGCCGGTACAGCCGTCAAAGAGCCCAGTATTGCCCGAGCATCCATTTTTTCACCGACTAAGAGTGCTCTTCCCTGAAAATCGAATGAAAGGTGAGGAGGGAGCAGACGAGACGACTCACCAGTCACTCATACCAAACACGGGCAAGAGGCGGCCATTTTTTGACCACATCTCAGGCGCCCCTAACAATCTGGTGAAGATTTGGCAACCTTGCCGAACATCTCTGACTAGCGTGTCAACGGTATTCGCTATCAACGAAATCGAACGGGAGTGAAAGGGAGCCGGAGTCGATTGGAGGCACTCACGAATCGAATCGCTCAGATACCAGCTCCAAACACCCAGAACGAATGAACGCAGATGCTCTGGGCGCAACAGTGGGGAGCGTGAGCCTCGCATTATACGAGTGCAACGCCAGCCAGGTAGGATGGAGCTTGGAACTTACTCTCTTGAATTCGCTTGGAACTGGAGATCCCAAGAAGGGTTCACAAGACTATCGTGCAAAAGTCTTTTGGCTGTCCGTGGGTTCAATGAGCTATACCTGTTCGGGAGGGGGCGAGGAAATGGTATCTTAGTAAAAAGGTGATACGTTGGGACGACTATACGAGCGAATTCTTGAGATTTGTGAAGGGAGAAGGAAAGGAGGGGCACGGAAAGGCGAAAAGGAGAGCGAAAAAAGAGACGAAAGAGCACTCGCGTAAAAGAAATTCCTTCACCCTCCTCTCAACATCCCCTAGCCACTTGGCTCCAACGGCCTGATTCACCATACCACCGGTCTGATCACGTCCTTCTACGGCAGCGGGGCAGACCCTGAGCCTAATTGAAAGTTGTGGTAGTGTTTGAGGACGTAACTGATGGGAGGTGGGTGCATAAGGTTCCACCGAGATGGGTCGCGCTGGGTTGTGTTGAATTCGGAGACACCCATCGACGGTTGGGTGCATAGGTGTAGATTGATGGTCCGACCAGAATATGTCGATGGCTCGGTGGGGCCAGTAAGAGTAACACATGAGCATGGTGAAAGTATTTGAGCCGATATTTCGAGGAACACCGACGTGTATCGAACTTCTAAAAGAAGAGCTAAAAGCAAAGGGAAGGAATGAGAACGAGATTAGAATATTGAAGATGAGGACGTGGAAGAGCACGTACCATNGACACGCAGCGAGCTGAGTGTCCAGATTCCCCGATTTCACGTAGTTGTATACGAGCGCTAATGGAGCGATATCTGAAGCTGCGAACGAATGGAATACATCAGTTTCAAAGCCAGAAACAAGTGAGGGAGGTAACGAAACGGAATACGCAATCATGTTTATCTACTAGGTGCACCTGCCATCGACGTGCAGTCTTCTGAAGCGACTTCTCACATGGCTGTTTGACAGTGCAAAAAGAGAGGTAATAAAGAAACGTACCGTTTGTGCCCAGCCCTAGGTTCCTCTCCAGCCCAACCGCGACAGGCCCATTCTCCTGCCCCGGTGTAAGACCTAGCTGGCCAACCATCGTCCCAGAATGGACGCCCTAGGAACACAGGCGAGCCAGACGACGAAGATTTCGAAAGCTTCTCATTTTCTCTCTCTCTCTTAGCTTTGCCCTGTTCCTTGCAGCATTCGTCCGGTGGAACTAGCACGGGGAGGTGACTCGACGAGCGTGTGGCTGAGCCGATGAGCCGGACGCTGGAGTGACGATTTGCCGGGAGGGTGAGAGGAGGGATAGAATTGCGTCGAACTACGGAGAGTTGTGAGTAACAAAAGTGGGTGGCAAGAGAGAGATAACGTACTCTGATAGTCCCATCCAACCATGGTGGAGAGCAAGCGGGGCGTCGAGCCATCGAGGGAGACGCTGAATACGGCAAATAGGAGTACATAGGGAGTGTTGAGTTGGACAGAGCGAGTTCCGAGCCTGGATCAGCCCATGAATAGTGCACGAACCAGGAGCCGACTGTCCGTCGACGTCATCCCTCGTGTTGAGTCTCCGACCGAACTCGCATCTGATCGCAGGCTCTGTCCATGCTTGGCAAAGTTTGCCTGCGCCCATGGCTGTATGACTGAGTAATCCGAAGTTGAGTTAGAGGACAGAGCGAGTTCCGAGCCTGGATCAACCCATGAATAGTGTACGAACCAGGAAGGGGACAACTGACTGTCCGTAGAATATCGTGGACGTCATTCCTCGAAGGAGCGCGAGCTAATCTGATCGGACGCTGTAGTCATTCGGCGCCCACCTGTATACACTCATCAATCTGAAGTGCTGTGCCACTGGTATGAACCGCCATCTTCGCTCTACAGCAACGGGAGAAGAAGACTACAGTGACGCTGAGAGCGAAAAGGGCACAACTCAACACGCTACGGAAATTAAACTCGGTACATATCATTGCGACTCGATGCGGCCAACAGCCAACCAGTATCTTGCATATGCGGAAGGACTTGAACGCAAATTGCAGGGCCCAAGTCAGTGGCCGTTATCCCGTGAGCTACGGCTTCCCCCATGTTCTGCCTGCGAAACTGAGATACAGCCACCGCTCATTTGTGAACAATCCCAAGCTCCGAGGCAGGGGTGCGCACGAGATCTTATGAGCCCTCCCCATGCCTCCGAGTTCCCGCTTTCACATTCACTGCTGTAGATCAAAAGCAACAGAAGCGCGTATGCTGTAGCTCATGCATAGCATGGGCATGTTCTAGTACCGTACATATGAACGCTGAGTGGCTGTTGTTGCAGTGATCCTGTGTGGGTGGTGTGCAAGACATGAGAGCGCCTTGTTTGATATCTCCCTATATAACAGTGTAGGTCCATTCACCGTCCACACCGTTTATCAACCACAGCACCCTTACCCAGCTCAGGACTTCAACCGAAGACACAATGAATGAAGACAGGTGTGCTTGCACGGTCTACCCTATAATACTTGACACTGAACGCAACTTCAGTAGCCCTTTCAATGATCAAAGCAGCCAAAGGTGAGTCAGACATCTTTGATACACAACGGCGCCGTAACATCGCTCCTTTAGTCGATTTTATTTGACAAGTATGAACGATTCTTTGGTGGATCCATATGGCGGTATTCATCTCTATGGCCGCCCTAGATGTTTCTCTCGAACACATAGATGACGCCACCGATGGTGATCACAGCGCTCTAAATATGACTGAAATTGTGGTATTTGGTCTCGCGGATGAGCCAGACGGAAAGCGCTTTCCACTGGGTAGAGCGTCTGAGAGGCGATGGAAGGTCGAGGGTTCCATAGAGCTGTGAGTCGTCACTGACGCATTTCAACAAAAACCAAGTGCTGACAGCGTCTTTCAAGTCCTGTAGATTCGAATGGGATTGGAGTCTTTGCAAAGTCGGAGGAAGGTTGGGACGTAGGGTTCTCACAGTTGGACTGCGTTGACGTGAAAACTGGGACCGTCGGCCCTGGATGCCGTAAGAACGCATGATTTCAATGCCAAAGCTCAGCTAATCGGAGGAAAATTATAGGTTACATCCAGACGATGGAGACATGCGATGAGCAGCTACGCATGAGGATATTGTGGGAAATATGCGAAATGCCATTCGAGCCCATGATGGTGGTGGCCAGTGAGCAATTTTACCTGAATGGAACGGCGGGGAATTTAATTCATTCTGTCCATGCAGCCGGTTCTGCCTTCGTCAATGAATATGGAGACTTGTTGAGAGCTCTCTTCGAACGCTCCTGTGCCGTCACTAGCACTGCTGAGACAACCGAAGCAGATCAAGGAGGGGCCGAACTCACCGCTGTTGGTCATTTGGACCCTGCCTTTCTCAACAGTGTCGAAGGCACCGTCAGCTCCGAGTTTGAACAGTCGGGCAGCCTTTTTGACATTGATGAATCCATTTCAGCAGGCAAAAGAGAAGTTGAGCTCACTTCCCCCGGTCATCCAGACCTCCCTGTCATGCTCAGCAATCTTGGGATCTTGTTCACAAAGCGCTTTGAGTGCACCGGTGCCCTCTCCGACATTGCTGAATCAATTGCAGCGACACAAAAGGCAGTCAGCCTCGCGCCTGCCGATCATCCAGACCTACCTGGCCTGCTTATTAACCTTGGAAACTCGTTCTTGAGTCGCTTCGAGCGCACGAGTGCTCCGTCAGACATCGGTGAAGTGATTGTAGCAACACAGAGGGTTGTCGAGCTCCTTCCCGCTGGTCATCCAGATCTCCCTGCCATACTTGGCAACCTTGGAATATGGTTCACGCGTCGCTTTGAGTGCACCTGTGCCCTCTCCGATGTCGATGAGTCAATTTCAGCAACACAGCAAGCAGTCAATCTGTCCCCTTCTGATCATCCAGACCTCCCTGACATGCTTATCAACCTTGCAGGCTCGCTCTTGAGTCGGTTTGAGCACACAGAAACCCTCTCCGACATTGATGAATCAATTTCAGCAAACCAACAAGCAGTTGAGCTGACTCCTTCTGGTCACCAAAACCTTCCTATGATGCTCAGGAAACTTGGAGTCTCATTCACGGAGCGTTTCAAATGCACAGCAGTCCTCTCTGACATCGATGAATCAATTGCAGCAAGACGGAAAGCAGTTGAACTCACCCCTGTTGGCGATCCAGAGCTCCCTTGCATACTTATCAACCTTGGAAACTCGTTCTTGAGACGCTTTGAGCGCACGGGTTCCCTATCTGACATTGATGAATTGATTTCAGCAACACGACGTGCAGTCGATCTCACGCCTGCTGGCCATCCAGACCTCCTCGATACGCTCATCCACCTTGGAAGCTCGCTCACACGTCGCTTTAAGCTCACAGGAGCCCTCTTTGACATCGATGAGTCGATCTCAGCAGCACAACGAGCCGTCAAGCTCACTCCTTCCGAGTCTCCAGACCTCCCTAGTAGGCTCAACATCCTTGGAGAATCATTTAGACGTCGCTTCGAGCACACAGGTGCCCTCTGTGACATTGCTGAATCAATCTCAGCAACACAACAAGCAGTCGAGCTCACTCCTCATGGTCATCCGTCCCTCCCTTTCATGCTCAACGATCTTGGAAGCTCGTTTGCAGCTCGCTTTGAGTGCACAAGGGCCCTCTCTGATATTGATCAATCAATTTCCGCAAAACAACAAGCAGTCAAGCTTACTCCTACCAATCATCCAGCTCTTCCTGAAATCCTCAGCAACCTTGGCAGGTCTTTTACACGTCGCTTTGAGCACACCGGTGTCATCTCCGACATTGCTGAATCAATTTTAATAACACAACAAGCAGTCGAGCTCACTCCTGCTGGCCATCCTCACCTTCCTGTCATCCTCGCCAACCTCGGAGCCTCGTTCGCATTGCGTTTTGAGCTCACGAGTGTCATCGACGACAATGCTGATTCAATTTCCGCAACACGACAAGCAATTGAGCTCACTCCTGCTGGCGATCCAGCCCACCCTGCCAGGCTCAACAACCTTGGAATCTCCCTCACAGCTCGTTTCCGGCGCACAGGTGCTCTCTCCGAAATTGATGAATCAATTTCGGCAACAAGAAAAGCAGT
Organism: Candolleomyces aberdarensis; assembly: GCA_004126415.1. Classification (NCBI taxonomy): domain Eukaryota; kingdom Fungi; phylum Basidiomycota; class Agaricomycetes; order Agaricales; family Psathyrellaceae; genus Candolleomyces; species Candolleomyces aberdarensis. The sequence continues at coordinate 10,136 of SDEE01000843.1, forward strand.
TGAGCTCACCGTTGCCGGCCATCCACATCTTCCTGGCAGGCTCAACAACCTTGGAATCTCGTACTCACGTCGCTTCGAGCGCACAGGAGTGCTCTCTGACATTGATGAATCAATTTCAGCAACCCGGCACGCAGTTGAGCTTACTCCTGCTGGTCATCCAGACCTCCGTGACATGCTCAGCAACCTTGGAAGCGCGCTCGCACATCGATTTGACCGCACGAATGACCTCTCTGACATCGCCGAATCAATTTCCGCAACACAGCAAGCAGTCGAGCTCATTCCTGCTGGCCATCCAGACCTCGCTGCAGCACTTACAAACCTTGGAGACTCATTCTGGCAGCGCTCGGTTTTGACAGGCAGTTGCGATGACCTGAACACAAGCATTTTGCATCACATGTCTGCGGCAACCTGCAGTTACAGTCCTCCATCGCACAGACTGCGAGCAGCTAACCGTTGGGCTCAATTGGTATACAAGTATCACCCGGACTCACCGGAGAACATCCTTGTCTTCGATACCGCAATTCGGCTAGTCTCTCTTGTGGCCGGCCTTGACCAGACTGTACAACATCGCCACACCCTACTTCAGGGTATGTCTGGCTTACCTTGCCAGGCTGCTGCTGTTGGGTGCTCGCTTGGCCGGGCCAACAAAGCTTTGGAATGGCTCGAACAAAGTCGATGCCTTGTCTGGTCCCAACTCAGGAATTTACGCACGCAAGTGATCGGCCTTCGCACTCATGATGAAGATCTTGCACAACGGGTTTGGGATGTTTCAAGGCGACTGGAGAACGCTGGTTCGCGTCAAGGCTCCCATATCGGCGCGTCTCTATCAGAGAAGATCTCAGCAGAGAATGAAGCACAAGCACATTTGAAGCTGGGGAAAGAATGGGACGAACTTCTCAACACCATCAGGAACACTGTTCCAGGCTTTGAGAATTTTCTCCAGCCAACCCCATGCTCCAGCCTACTTCAACATCTCCCAGACTCAGGCCCTATTGTCGTCATCAACGTTCACAAAGACCGCTGTGATGCCATTGCGCTTATAGCTGGACTCGACGAACCTTTGCATATCCCACTACACAGTTTCTCCCAACAGAAAGCCAACACATATTCCAATGATCTGACTGCTCATTTACAGCTGAAAGAGCTACGTATGCGTATGGTCAAGGCAGATACAGACGAAGGAGAGAATACAGGGAATGAGCAAGCAGGGAGAGCTATACGACCAAGCGTGAATAAGAAATTGCGTAACAAAGTGGTTCGCAATATTCTTGAGGCTCTGTGGGGAGAGGTGGTCAAACCAATTTTAGATGCGCTAGGATTTTCCGTGAGTGAATCTTATAGCTGATATTATCTTTTCATTCTGACTGCTTTACCAGAGATTACAGTCATCCTCCGAAGCTGCACTACCAAGGATCTGGTGGTGCCCAACAGGTCCTATGACCTTCCTTCCTCTACACGCAGCTGGGATATACGGAGGCAGGGACTCTGACAGTATTCTCAATTATGCTGTCTCATCATACACGCCATCCATCACTCTCCTCACGGATCGAGTGAAGAATGATCGGCTGATTGATCAGAATGTCTCCGGATTATTCCTGACGAGCCAACCGAATGCACCTGGCCTTTCGTCAATCCCTGGAACCGCAAAAGAGGTTATGTCGATCCACAAAGATGCCATTGACCATGGAGTGCGAGCACTCAACCTCGAAGGGAGCGATGTGACAGTCGCCTTGGCTCTTGAGCACATGGAAAAGTTCAGCTGCATCCACCTGGCCTGCCATGGGTCGCAAGATCAAAAAGAACCACTTCAAAGTCGATTCCGATTCCACAGTGGATCCCTGGAGCTCTCGAAGATTATCAGGAAGAATCTCAAGAACGCCGATCTCGCTTTCCTGTCAGCATGTGAAACCAGCACCGGCGAGGAAAGGCTCTCTGAAGAAGTGGTTCATCTGGCCGCTGGGATGCTTGCGGCCGGATACCGTAGAGTGGTGGCTACGATGTGGGCTATCTCTGATAAACATGCGCCAGAGGTTGCAACGGATTTCTACGGCTACCTCTTGGACCGGCGAGTCGAAGCTGACAGCAGCGGATTCGACGGATCAGACTCTGCCTATGCCCTGCATCACGCCATACAACGGCTTAGGGAGAGGATCGGTGATTCCGAAAAGTCCCTCCTCGCTTGGATCCCTTATGTACATTTCGGTATTTGATTTATGCGTCGTTTACATTCAATCTCATGCTCCATTTCATTTCGTTCTCGTAACCATACTTAAACTATTGCTCTCGTTTCTCAGTGCTTTTACCTATAAACGTAGCTATTTACATCCCGCCTGTGTTCATGTTCCTCTCTATATTCGTTGACTTGTTCTATTTGAACGTAATAGCTTGAGCCTCACTCTGTTACCTTTTTACACAACTTGACTATCGTAGAAAGCATTAGGTGGGAGTAGGAATGGCTTCGCGCTGTTGACGATATTAATGCAACGAGCATCCATCAGGGTGTATTCATAAACAATCGACTGAATTGGAATCATACTTGTAAATACCTTCGCAACCCACTGCAAAATCAAATTCCACGTTCCCTATCGGACGGCACAACATCCAATCCGCATCGGCAACCACCCTTCCCCTCTCCATCCGTCTGTCCGACGATCACCTCCGGGTTGATCCCCCTCCAGTATCCCCCACCAAGCACGTCCCTAGTGATAGACGAAAAAGGTGGACTCCTCCCGTCAACACCATCCCTGGGATTAGTCCTAGGCCGCCTACACTCTTTAAAAGTGGTGATCGCCCTCGTCGCTCTGGTATTCTAGGCCTGAGCTGTGAGCTAAAGAGGCGTGCGATGTCTTGCCACTAAAAATTCCATCCCAGTGCTTCCAGTGCGGGCATGCTCGGTCTCGAAGCGGGGCCATCAGGATCCATGAGCTCGACGAAGAGGCCACCGAGGTAGACGTGTGAGTAGAAGCTGGTAAGCGGATGGAGCTGGCGGATGCATGAGTGAGAGTCGATGTGGTCGAGGCGCGTGGTAGAGTCGTCGTAGAAGACTTAGTTGAAGAGGACGTGGGATTGGACGGAACATATCCCGAGTTAGATCCGATCGAATTTCTTTGAGTGATGATTTGCGGCTGAGAGGTTTATCCAATTGTCGTCCACGCATCGAGGTATTTGGGGTACGAGGTGATATCGAGGAAACTCCCGCTACGACTACGACTACACCTGGTCCTGTGGTCGTTACTTGACAGGGATGATGAGCTGGACGATAAACCTGAGAACAACGTGTTCATTGTTGGAAATTTGAGAGCCAAGTTCAGGCCGGAGAGGTAGCAAGGAATGTAGGTCAAAGAGGACTTGAGCTTCGGCAAACTGTGGTACATGACCGATGCTGTGAGGTGCTTGATGGTCGATCGGTATCGGGACATTAAGTCGATAGACTTGAATGCATTGGCTGAAGGAAGACAACATGGCATTCAGCAACGGCACTGCACGATGAAAGAAGACAGAAACGTACGCGTTGCAACCACACCTTCCCAACCGAATTCCGCTAACGCGCTTCCGCCAATCCTAACCAGCTGGTATACGGCACCACCAAACTCCTCCCCACCCACGAGCGTCACATGCACTAAATCTAGCCTCTTCAGTCCGTCCGGCTTGTACCCCAACATGTTTGCGACAGCGTTAATCAGACCTGCGCTGACTTCTCAATCTGCGCAACTCGGCGTTCGGAAGGTGCATGGGCAGCGCATTTGACCCAAGGGTCCGACTGAGGTCGGCGATAAGGTTTGGATGGGGATTGGAGCGGTCGAGGTGGAGAAAAGAGTGGGGGAAACGTGAGCGGGAGGCTAGACCCACCGCCTTGATACCCGCATGATCCAACAGCATCGAGGGGTGTAAGCGCTGAGCCTGATTCAACCTCGAATTAGTGTTCAAGGAGGATGCGAGGTAGGTGGCCAAGATTCCCGGAGCAACATGCATTACGCTGGGTTATGTTGAATTGAGAGATAGCCATTAATGATTGAGTGCGTAAATGATGGTACCGAAAAAAAAAARGTCCATAAAGCCGTGAGGCCAATAAGGGCAAAGACGACAGCGACGACCACGATGAAAGTTGTTGAATCAGCATTCCAAGGGACATCGGCGTATTCGAATGCAGGAGGAAGAGCAAGGGCAGAAGGAAAGAATGAGAATGAAGTGAGAATATTAGAAATAAGGAATGAGAAGAGGACGTACCATCGGAACCCAGCGAGCTGAATATCCACCTTCCCCGATTCCGTCTCGTTGGGTACGACCGCCAACGATGCGATACCGAGAGCCGTGAACGGAGAAAACAGATCAGCATTCGAAACTAAGGAAAGAACGAGAGACAAAGAAAGCGAAAACACAATCACGCTCAGCCATGGAATTTGAGCAATCCCTGGTAAGTGTGCCATTGACGTGAAGCCTTTTGGAACGACCTTCCCCAAGGCTATGCAATGTTGTGGAAAAAGAGGTGATAAGGAAACGTACCATCTGGACACAGCCGTATAACCCTCCCAGCCTGACGCCTATTCTCCTTCGCCGATTCACCGATCGCAAGCAAACGGCCCCTTGCAATTTGACATCCTCGCGAGCAGGAGTATTAGCACTTTGACCACCCAGCTAGCCGCTAGCGTCCCGAGCTCGACGTTCCTAGGATACAAGTGAAGCAGAAGACGACGTCGATAGCTCCTCTCGTCCTCTCTTTTCCCTGCCCGGTTCCTTACGGTGTTTTTCCAGCGAAAGCGACAAAATTCATACGGAGCGGTGAACAGACGAGCGTGTGGCTGGAACGATCCATTGGACGATGGAAATGACAAGTCATTTAGAGGGCGAGAGGAGGAGGGGAGAATCCTATAAAGGCTTCCAGCTGTGAAGAGTTATGAATGACGAGAATGAGTGGCAAAAGGGAGATAGCGCACCGTCGTCATCCCCTCTGACGCATCCTTTGGTTCCAATCTCGGAGTTTCCGGCTTCAAAGTGGACTCGCTAGACACCCCAACACCCGCAATGGACGACATGAGTGCTCTCAGAGCCCGAGCATAGGCGGTTCGCTGAGTAGGTGAGCCATCGAGGGAGAGGTTGGACAAAGCTAATACGAATTCGAGTTTGAGCCCAAGCTCCGAACCTGCATAAACCGATACATTAAGCTCATCAACAGTGAGGGGACACCTGCCTGACCGTAGTATAGGGACGCAACGCTATGGGCAGCTTCAATCCTGAATTCTTAGGGAGGGTATTCCCCAAGTCGATCGCCGATCCAATCTATGAGTCTTGGTGGGTCAATGCACCAATCGAAAACTAGCATTTCCCACTCACGTTCTCATGAGCCCTTCCTTTGCCCCTGACCACTGCATCTGTCACTAGTGGGGGGTCCTTATATAGCGTTTCTCGACTCTCTGATATGCTGGGCGTGACTGTATGGACGGACATTTTCTCATCGAGGGGAGAGGCCACTGGCAGATGGAGGTTCAGAGCAACTCGACAACGGGTTGGTGCCGTACCGACTTCAGACTTCTCCATTTGGACGAGTCGGCATTCGGCCGACGACCCTCATCAACGTGCTGTCTTGTTGGTCGCTGTTGCAGGGCCTTGTGTTCCACTTCGTTGATGATTCAAACTCTTATCATATGAACAGTGGATAAAATCAGTTTGCTCCGCGTTGGCGCAAGTGGGACGGTCTCAATATTAGCTCCGAAGCATCCTTYCCGCTGAGAATTTGCAGCATAATGCAATATCTCTCTCCGAAAGCAGCAACGCTACACCGATCTTGGTATGTTCCTTTCTCAGATTCAGCTAGAGGGCACCGATCATGAGATGGTGTATCGCCTAAGACGAAATCTGGAGATGTAGCTGCTGCGGTTGGATCTGGCTGAGGGTGCTTCTCTGTATGTCACGCAATCGGGGGAGAGGTCATAGATGAGTCACAGAAGCCTGTAGAGCAGTCAGAATGGTGGTTCGCCCAAGCGTGAGACGCCGTGTCTATCCCAAGGAAAATGAGACAAAGCAGCACCGGAGAAGAGCGCAATGTTGGAATTGGAGGAGACGGAGCGAGAGCAACGAGGCAACAAGCATGCGTATCGCGAGGCAAATGTTGAACGTGAGTCCACGAACGAACTGGCAGTTCCTGTCGTGTCTGATCGGAGGCTCTGCTCAAGCTTTGCGTTTCAATTGGTGGTTTGATCAAGCGGCGATTAAATGGGCTGTATGCACACTCATTAATCTGAAGTGCTGTGAGACGAATCCACACCTTCGTTCTACAGCAATTACAGGCCAAGACTACGGTGACAATGAGAACAACAAAGGCGCTCCACAATACCACGGAAATTCAAGTCGGTACGATACAACTCTGTGCAGCAAATTAGTGTCGAAGGAGATAGTTCTGATGTGTCGCGGAAGGTCTTGAACATAGACTGCAGGGCCTAGCCAGGTGTAAGTTCAAGTCCGTGGCCGCTATACTGTGGGTCGCTGATCTTCCCAGGTTACGTGCCCGAACTTGAGATAGAGCCCCTTTCATCTATGAGAAATCTCGGCCTCGTGTTAGTTGCATGTACAAGATACTACCAGTTGCTCGGTATTACCGTTTGCATTCATCAATGTAGATGGGGAATGTCACAAGCATATACATTGCAAATCTAGGCAACATGTTGCTGTACTTCATGTGGAGCACGAACATCGCAATGATCCTGTGCAAATGGTGTGCAGCGCATGACCGTCTTGCTTGCTATCTCCCTGTATAAAAGCGTCAGTTCACTTGCCATCCACACCTTTCATCAACGAAATCCCACTCTTCCTCGGTTCAGGACCGCAAGCTAAATCATGATGGATGAACATAGGCACGTTTGCACCGTCTATCAAAGATACTCGACACTGAATATACTGTTCCTAGCTCTCTGTTTAACAATCGAGGCGGCGAAAGGTAAGTCCCGCGTCTTTAAGAAATGACACTGCCGTAACATTGCTCTTCAAGTCAATTTTTATTGACGGGTATGGACGATCCTTCGGTGACTCTATGTTGCAGTTTTTCATCTCTATGGCTCCTCTAGATGTTTTTCTCGAGCACATAGCTGATGTCACCGATGGTAATCATGGCTCTTTGACCATAACCGAACTTGTGATATTTGGTCTCGTAGATGAGCCAGATGGAGAGTCCTTTCCACTTGTTACAGCGTCCCCGGGGCGATGGAAAGTCGACGGCTCCATAGCGCTGTGAGTGGTCATCAATTTATTTAAAACGCACGATAGGAGCTGATGGCAGTTGCAAGCCCAAAAAGCGTGAAAGGAATTGTAATCATCGCCAAGTCCGAGGAAGGTTCGGAGATGGGGTTCACGCATTTAGACTGGATTGGAATGCAAAATGGAGAGAATGGCACGGAATCCGGTACGAACGCTGACAATTACAAGGCCAAAGCATTGACATTGATCGGGGGAAACTACAGGTCATATCCGGGATATGAGGCCATGCGATGAGCGACCATGCCTGACAATATCTTGGGAGATATGCCAAATACCATGCGAGCCTACGACGAGCGGGGAGGGTGAGTGCTTATACCAAGTGGAACAGGGAAGAACTCTATTCATGCGATCCATCCAGATACCCAGACCTTGCTGGGCAACACCAGGCGTAGACAGTTCTTTGGGCCGTCTATCTCCGTCTCCGCTCTTTGGGAGGCAGTTGTACCAAGTGAGGGAGCGAACCTCCTTGGATCGCTTGATTACCTTGGAACGTGTTTCAAACGTAGCTTTGAAAGTACAGGTGCCCTGTCCGATAGCGGTGAATCAATTTCAGCAACACAAAGAGCAGTTGAGCTCACTCCAGCTGGTCATCGAGACCTCCCTCGTAGGCTGATAACCCTTGGACACTCGTTCGCAGATCACTTCAAACATACAGGCGCCCACTCCGACATCACTAAATCAATTTCAGCAACACGAAGAGCAGTCGAGCTTACTCCAGCTGGTCATCCAGACCTCCCTGACAGGCTCGACAACCTGGGGTTCTTCCTCTTAAGTCGCTTCAGGTGCACCCGAGCCCTCTCCATCAATGCYGAATTAATCTCAGTCACCCAACGGGCAGTCGAGCTGACTCCTGCTGGTCATCCAGACCTCCCTCGCAGGCTCAGCAACCTAGGAATATCGCTCTTGAGACGCTTCGAGCGCACCCAAGCCCTCTCCGACATTGCTGAATCAATTTCAGTGCAACAACGAGCAGTCGAGCTGACTCCTGCTGGTCATCCAGCCAGCTCTGACAGGCTCAGCACGCTGGGATTATTGCTCTCGAAACGCTTCGAGTGCACAGGAGCCCTCTCCGACATTGCTGAATCAATTTTACTCGCCCGACGAGCAGTCGAGCTGACGCCTGCTAGTCATCCAGACCTCCCGGGCATGCTCAGCAATCTGCGAAACTCGCTCTCGAAACGTTTCAAGCGCACTGGGGCCCTCTCTGACATTGCTGAATCAATTTCAGTCGACCAACGAGCCGTCGAGCTGACTCCTGCTGATCATCCAGACCTCCCTGGTAGGCTTCAAAACCTGGGAATGTCGCTATTGAAACGCTTCGAGCGGACCCAAGCCCTCTCCGACATTGCTGATTCAATTGCAGTCAATCAACGAGCAGTCGACCTGACTCCTGCTGCTCATCCAGACCTCCCTGAAAGGCTCAGCGTGCTGGCAATATCGCTCTCGAAACGCTTCGAGCGCACCAGAGCCCTCTCCGACATTGTTGAATCAATTTTAGTCAATCGAACGAGCANGTTGAGCTGNACTCCTNGCTGANTCATCCAGACCNTYCCTGGCATGCTCAGTAACYTGGGAATCTCGCTCTTGAGACGCTTCGAGTGCACCGGAGCCCTCTCCGACATTGCTGATTCAATTTCAGTCAAACAACGAGCAGTCGAGCTGACTCCTGCTGGTCATCCAGATCTCCCTGCCATGCTCAGTAACCTCGGAAGCTCGCTCTCGAGTCGCTTCGAACACACCGGAGTCCTCTCCGAGATTGCTGAATCGATTTCAGTCCAACAACAAGCAGTCGAGCTGACTCCTGCAGGTCATCCCGAGGGGCTGCCAGGCTAGCATTCCGAGCATGGGAGCCCATGCAACCCCAAAAGGCAGGTGAACATTTTGGTTTCGGGGTCCCTCGCCATAAGAAGAATGCCAGTGATGGTATCGTTCGGCCATCAATTCGTAGACCTTGTAGATTATCGTGTGCAACAACGAGACCAGGTTTTGGAAGCGGGATAGGTCTTCCTCTACTAGTGTACAGTTACCAACAAATAAGCGTAGTCGCGCAAAGCCAAATGTCTAGCTCAAGTGTAGTTAGCTATTATTGAGGCAGAGCAAATCGAGAACTCGGTAAAGATTGCCGACTGATGGATTGAACCGAGCCGAGACCAAGCCGTGAGGACCCCACGGGATGTTTTGTGCAAGTGCCTTGGGAAGCTGTCATACGTCGCTTGCTTGCCTGACAGCCCCCTGGGTCATCCAGATCTCCCTCGCAGGCTCAGTAACCTCGGAAGCTCGCTCTTGAGTCGCTTTGAANCGCACCGGAGTCCTCTCCGACCTTCCTGAATCGATTTCAGTCCAACNAACGAGCAGTCGAGCTGACTCCTGCAGGTCATCCAGATCTCCCTGCCAGGCTCAATAACCTGGGAAACTCGCTCTCGAAACGCTTC
>SDEE01000844.1:0-19814 GCA_004126415.1 Candolleomyces aberdarensis
GGGACAGACGAGCGAGAGAATAGGAATTCCCTTGATACCATACATTCGGGCAAGCTCCTCGGACTCTGCATTCGTTGGTGCAAATCGGACCTCCTTGGCCTGAATTCACTTGTACAATGGTCGTGTAAATGCTACGACAAACGAACCTGTGTTCGAAATTTTAAGTGTGACGCGCCGAGGACGCTCCTTGTAGTCTTCACTGTCCCTTCGAAACCAATCAATTCCTGGAATTGTCATTATGTAGAGTAGCCTCAAGCATCTGTGAGCGGGGCTGTGAGGCGCAGGTATGCTAGCCTTGAATGGGTTCGAGAGAGGTTGACCCGAAAGCATCGGTCGACCGCCCGCTGCTTCCTCCCTCGAGGTTCACAAACGTGGTTATATTTGACCACGGATTCTGTAGGTGGTCGTGGAAGAAGAGCAGTGCGCTTTGTGTTTGGAGTCCCTGCTGATGCCAAACTAATTGCCTGACTTCTTGCGACTTCCCTCACTATCTACAACCACTCCGACATCTGCACAATCGCCACCTTCCTGACCTTCGTATCCACCGTGATCCGAGTAGAAAAAAGACACCTACCCACCAAGTTCATTTACTCTTCATGGCTCACATCCTCTGCTCAGAGTGCGAGCTCCGCTTGGGCTCAGACGAATATATATCTCCAGTACCTGAGCTCCTTGGAACAAACGAAGTACCCTCTTCGAAAGAGGCAGACGCCATCCAACAGTGTCTTATCAACGTTGACAACGAACTTCACTATTTGGAATCCATTCTCTCCAAGCTGATCGCGCGAAGAGATCATCTCAAGTCGTTCGCGGACGCCCATCGCGCCCTTCTATCACCTGCTCGAAGGGTATTCCCCGAGATCCTCTCCGAGATTTTCTCTTGGAGTCCTGGTGCCCCGACGCAGGATTCCTGTGTCGGACTACCAGGCACCTTTGGCCCTCATTATGGGCCCCTTCTTCCCGCTCAGATCTGTCGATCTTGGAGGCAAACCGCCATCACAACCCCGAAAATTTGGTCCACCATTCGATTCGTGTTAGGACCTCGACCGAAATTGAACCTCATAAATATGTGGTTGGAACGATCCGGGGACTTCGACCTCGCAATCGCCATCTTGGATCGCTCCAGTTCTGACCCTTTTGCCGCCACTCTTCGCGATCTACCTTTCAATGCTCAGGCCATATGCCTGTTAGCGAGCCAAGCCCATCGCTGGAAATCCGCCTTCTTGCACTTGCCTCCCTACAAGGTCTACTGGGACGCGCTCAGTGGAGCGAAAAGGAATATAGGACGCCTCCAGCATCTATCCGTTCACATCACCCGCGGGCAATTGCAACTAACGATGCCTGACATCTTCACGGGCGGACCACAACTTACTTCGCTCACCCTTAACCATCTTATTTCTGGAGACGCCTTTCCAGTAGATGAATCCAGGATCACCGAATTCTGCTATGAAAACTCGGCACGCCCTGGTACCAACAATATACCCATTCCTGAATGCATCAAAGTCATGCGGAGGTTTCCGAACCTGAAGAACTGCAATCTATATTGCAAACTTCATTCCATCACCGACATCCCAGATTTTACCATGGCCAAACTCGAGCGTCTAGACATCAAGGTCGGTGGCGGGGAAACCTCCGATCCAGGCACATTGTGGCGGGCATTGCACCTCCCCAACCTCGAAACCCTCATTGTACGGTCCTCTGACGCGCAGTCGCGACTCCATCGCGAGGAATTCCCCGGTCTCGTATTTCGCTGCCTCAAATTAACGACTCTTGTTCTTGCGGTCGCTTCAGCTCAGCCGCAGGAGCTTATAGAGGTCCTCCGACAGGCACCCAATGTCAGGAACCTTTCATTGACATCGGATAGAACTCTATCTCCGGTGTTCACGTCTATATCCAAACCCGCTACAGCATCGCGGCTGGGTATATTGCCCAGGTTGAAGACGATACATGTGACAAGACCTGCATACATTGAACGACGCCTCTTGGATGGGTTGTTCGCGGTCTGGGTTCCAATGGTACTCAGTAGGATGGACGCAACAGCCAATTCGAAATCGGAGGATTCGGGATATGACCTGCTGGAGAGCGCGATTTTGGATTTACGACCCCAGGACTCTCTTGGGTCAACAGCTGCACTTCAACATTTCCGGGCAAGTCTAGATAAATTTGGTGCAGGGAATTGGGATCTGGATACAATATCCATTGGTGTAGGGCCATGTAAATATGGGCGTGGATCTCCGCATACCCCATTCTCGATTAGAAGGCGGCAACCCCCACCCGCTTGACACTGGCTACGCAGTCCGTCTACCCATAAGTACTACTATTCCAACCACAAACCTATATCACTGTACTCAATTCTAGAATGATGTGCGCGCTGTTGATACATCTAGTCCCCTGTCGCTTTCGCTACATATATTGTACATTTTACCTAAAAATAGGTACGGCTAGCTTACTGGGGCTCGATCCTGTACCTACTGTTACCTAGGGGGCCGAGAGTCGGGTATGCTCACGAGAAATTTTGAGGGCTCGTAGTGGTTATTTTATTTGTAGTAAAGAACGCGTCGTCGGGACGCCGAAGATAAAACGAACAGCAGTAGCCACCGCGAGCCATGTACCTTGTTTGGAGTCCCTGCTGATGCCAAACCTTAGCTTCACTGCATTGCTTTCATGCGACTTGGCCATCCACAACCGCTCCAGGATCTGCACAATCGCCATCTTCCTGACCTTCCTATACATCGCGATTCGAGCTGAGAAAACTTCACTCGCCCTTCATGACTCAGATCCTCCGCTCAGTTTTCGACGTCCAGTTGAGCTCAGACGAATATATCTCTCCAGTACCTGAGCTCCTTGGTACAAACAGAGTGCCCTCTTCGACCGAGGCAGATGCCATCAAAAAACTTCTAACCGACATCGACAACGAACTCGACTATTTGAAATCCATTCTCCCAAAGCTGACCGCGCGAAGAGATCATCTGCACATCGGTTGCGGAGAGCCATCGCGCACTTTCATCGCCTGTTCGAAGAGTGTTCCCCGAGATCCTCTCCGAGATTTTCTCTTGGAGCCCCGGTGNCCCCAACGCATGATCCCTGCGTCAAGTTACCCGACAACTTTAACCCTCGTCATGGACCCCTTCTTCTCACCCAAATCTGCCGATCTTGGAGGGAAACTGCCATCGCAACCCCGAGACTTTGGTCCACCATCCGATTCGTTTTAGGAGGGCGATGCAAAGTAAAGCTCATAGATATGTGGCTGGAGCGATCTAGGGACTCCGATCTCACAATCGCTATCTTGGACCGCTCCAGTCCCGACAGTGAAGCCATTGCTCTTCGCGATTTGGCTTTCGATGCCGAGGCCATGCGTCTTCTCGCGAGCCAGGCCCATCGCTGGAAATCGATCTTCTTGCACTTGCCTCCCCAGGAATCCTGCAAGGTTTACTGGGACGCGCTCAGTGGAGCGAAAGGGAATATAGGACGCCTCCAGCAACTATCCGTTCACCTTACCATCGGGAAAATGCGGCTGACAATGCCTGGCATCTTCACAGGAGGACCGCGACTTACTTCGCTCAGCCTCAACCACCGTATCTCTGGAGACGCCTTTCCGATCGATGAATCGGGGATCACCTATTTTTCTTATCAATACTCAGCAGCCAGTATTAGCCATCTCGCGCCCATCGATGAATGCATCAAAGCTATGCGGAGGTTTCCCAACCTCAAGGATTGCGATCTTAAATGCAAAATACACCACATCACCAACATTACGGACGTTACCATGTCCAAACTCGCGCGTTTAAACATCAAAGTTGGTTTTGGGGAAACGCCAACCTCCGACACAGGCGCACTGTGGCGGGCATTACAACTCCCCAACCTCACACATCTCGTTGTAGGATCCCATGACCGCAGGTTTCGATTCCATCGCGAGGAATTACCTGGTCTCATATCTCGCTGCTCAAGGTTAACCACTCTTACTATCGCGTTCGCTTCAGCTCAACCGCAAGAACTTATTGAGATCCTTCGAAAGGCACCGAATGTCAAACACCTTGCAGTGGCGTCGGAGAATGACCTATCCCTGTTGTCTACCTCCTTATCCAGACCTATTACAGCATCGCAGATAGGTTTATTGCCCAGGCTGAAGACGATACGTGTTACGGTGCCTACGAAGGTTGAACCTAGTCTCACGGACCATGGGTTGTTCGCGACCTGGGTTCCGATGGTGCTTGGCAGGATGGACGCAGCAGCCATTTCGAAATCGGGGGATCCGGGACACGACCTGCTGGAGAGCGCAATTTTGGATTTAATACCCCAGGACGTGCTCGGGCGTGCAGCCGCACTTCAATACCTACAGGCCAGTCTGGATAAATTTGGTCCAGTGAATTGGAATAGGACGATATCTATTAGCTTGGTGTCCCATCGATTCGAGGGCGGCGGATCTCCGCATACCGGATTATGATCAGAAGGCGGCAACACCCACCCACTGGCACTTAACACTACGGTCACACTCAATACCGCCTTCCAATACTTACCATACCGTACCGACCACGAACCCATGCCATATGACTGTACTCTTCCAAACTCTAGACGATGTGCACGTTGTTGACGTAGATTGTTCCCTGTTGCTTTCATTACAATGTCGATCTAATCTGGAAACAGGTACGCCTACCAGGCACGCCATCGTACGATTTTTCTTTGCTTTCCGCGTCGCGTTCACAGAATGCGATGCTAGGAACGGAGCCCGATGGCCAGCCGATTTGCCAATCTGGACCATGATACTGCCATTTGATCCAATGCTAATTTTCCCAATTGATAGCTTCCCCTATGTCGAATGAAATAGGGTCAACGTGCCCGTAAAACATGTTGACGGCGTTGCATGCAGACTCCCTAAGCCATCATCAGCTTTCAATTGCTTGATATGAACAACCGTATTCATTTATCTCAGCATTTTCAGGGGTGCTACGGTGGAAAGAACTTGAAGAGTGGACACTTGAGCAGTTGCAAACAACGCTAGCCATGTGCCTTTGTTTGGGGTCGCTGCCGATGCCAAACTTGGTAGGTTTACTAATGCGTTTCCTCCAAGGCTGTACAGTGTACACCATCTACAACCACCCACCATCTGCGAAAAAAACTCCAGGTTCTTGACCTTCGTACTCGCCGTGGCTCAAGTCGAAGAACACTGATATCTGTTCACCAAATTCATTCGCCCTTCATGGCTCATATCCTCTGCTCAAACTGCGTCCACCTTGTAGGCTCGGACAAGCGTATCTCACCAGTACCTGAGCTGCTCGGGACAAACAAAACGCCCACTTCGACGGAGGCAGATGCTATCAAAAAACTCCTTGCTGATATCGACAGCGAACTCCATTATTTGGAATCCATTCTCCCAAAGCTGGCCGCACGAACAAAACATCTCAAATCAGTTGCAGATAGCCACCGCCCACTTCTATCACCTGTTCGGAGAGTATTCCCTGAGCTCCTCTCCGAGATTTTCTCTTGGAGTCCTGGTGCCCCAACGCAGGATCGCAGCGTCAGGTTGCCCGACAACTTTGACCCTCGTCACGGACCCCTTCTTCTCACCCAGATCTGCCGATCTTGGAGGCAAACCGCCATCACAACCCCGAAACTTTGGTCCACCATTCGATTCGTATTAGGAACCCGAGATAAATCAAAGCTCATAGATATGTGGTTGGAGCGATCTAGGGATTTCGATCTCACAATCGCTATCTTGGACCGCTCCAGGTCTGACCGTGAAGCCGTTCGCGTTCGCGATTTGGCTTTCAATGCCAAAGCGATACATCATTTAGCAAGCCGAGCCCATCGCTGGAAATCCGTTTTCTTGCAGCTGCCTCCCTATGCTTCCTACAAGGTTTACTGGGACGCGGTCAGTGGAGCGAAAGGGAATATAGGACGCCTCCAGCAACTATCTGTTCACATTACCCGTGGGCAATGGCAGCCGACGATGCCCAACATCTTCACTGGTGGACCACAACTTACTTCGCTCACCCTCAACCACCTCATTTCTGTCGAAACCTTTCCAATAGATGGATCGAGAATCACCAAATTTCGCTATGAAAACTCGGCATGCTCCAGCGATGTCAGTGCCTACGTGCCCATTTCGGAATGCATCAAAGCTCTGCGGAGGTTTCCAAACCTGGAGAAGTGCTATCTGGATTGCAAACTGCATTCYAACACCAACAWCACACCATGGTACGTATTGAAGGTCGTTTCTGCTTCTCTCGGTTATAAGCCAACCAACACCCCTCAACGATCATTGTTGTTGAACACCCTGACTTCGCATTTGAAATCGATTCAGCAGCGTTTGGATCATCCTGCCCTGTCGAGTTTCTTTACTACACGTTTCCGGCACTCCACGTTAAAATATTCATTGCTCATTGCTTCATCACACGGCCTCTCCCTCGCCCCTGCGCGAAGTAATGTGTATACCGCCGTGTTCAAACATATTGCATCGGGTTCATGTTTCCTATCCCAGGGGCTTCACACGGGTTGCCATGCTATTGCCAATGAAGCGGCTTCAAACTTGCCGCCTTTCATACAAGCTCCCTCCAAACTTTCTTTGATCCTTTATATTTTCAACGTCGCTCTCGATTGTCATCCCTCTCATCTTCCTCTTTTACTTGACGCTCACAATATGCATTTCGACAGTTCTCTCTCGACCGAAATTTATGTCGATCTAGTGGCCGGCGTCCGCGACAATCTCGCACGAGATTTCATTGACGAACATGCTGTTAATCGTGTGTCAACCCAGACCGACTTCCCGGCCAATCGAACCCAGATTGATGACGCCTGGCCCCCCATCATTTCACCCGACCATAAGACAGATATCATTCGCGCTTTCCGCCAAGCTACCGACTCGGACGCGCTGCGTATGTCGGTATGTGCCGTGTGCGGGGAACGCAAACCAATTCGGCAGATAACTCGTTATCATGGAGATGACATAGATCTCGGGCGACTGAATGTTGATTCCCTGCCGTACCGCCTTCCCTTGACTGGGCACAGAGTGTTGGGTCATTCCTTAGTCGATCCCGCTGGAATTCACTTTGGAGACGATGAACACTTTGATATCGACATTTGTGGGCCATGCCACGGGGACCTGGTACGCGATCAACTGCCTCGATTGGCGCTGGCAAATGGCTTATAT
This sequence comes from Candolleomyces aberdarensis, assembly GCA_004126415.1. NCBI lineage: Eukaryota > Fungi > Basidiomycota > Agaricomycetes > Agaricales > Psathyrellaceae > Candolleomyces > Candolleomyces aberdarensis. The sequence goes on from SDEE01000844.1 coordinate 7,148, forward strand.
CCTGGGCCGGTGCCTCCGGCATTGTCGGAACTCACAACTGTGGAGCAGACACTCATTGCTCGGTGTCGAGCGAAATGTTCAATTATACAGTTACAGACCAACGAATCCTTCCAATCGTCAACACAGTCTTGCTTCAACCAGAGAGGTCTGCGAGGAAACATTATCATGTTCCCGCAACACCCTGAAACGTTGGCCCCCCTGTTGCCACCTCCCATTGACGAAATAGTGTCATACATTTGTGTAGTTTTCATCGGATCCGAGATGCCCTCGATGGAATGGTTTGCTAAATACGCATCGCCACTGTTGGTTCGCCCGTCCAAGGTGAGGCAGGCGCTTCTTTGGCTGAAGAGGAACAATCCATTGTACTTTGATGTTCGTCTCAACGAGGATAGTCTCAGAATGATGCCCACCGACGGTTCCTTGTTGCCGTTCCATATCGAGCACATACCATCCAGTGTTCACCGCTCCGTCACCACCTCACGATACGACACAACGGCCCCCCCCCCTCCAAGCTCTGACCAGGACGAAACCGTAGTTGACGATATCCCTTTCGACTCGCTTGTCGTTACGAATCTCGACCTTAACGCTTCTAGTCGAGAGCTTCGTGCTGCAGCTCTTGCGCATGTTTACCAGCGGCGCGGGAGCTTTCTCGCTATGCCTCACGACAACGATCTTGTCTCTGATTTCGACAACACGTCTTTATTCCCTTCACTTTATCCCTCCCTCTTTCCATACGGCATTGGCGGTTTCGAGGACCCAGCACGGCCTCGAGCGGTGTCACTCAAGAACCACACCAAGCACCTTTTCTCGCTTGCAGACAGACGCTTTCAGGAACACGCGAGTTTCATGTTCACCACCTTCAATGTTCTTCAGAGAAGACAAATGTTGCTCAATGTGTCAATGAAAACGAAGCGTTCAAATTTCCCTAACTTAGCGAGGACGCTCTCATCAGTTTCGTCATTGAATGTTCACAAAATCGCGGAGAAAATCGCTTCGGGGCAACAGCTGACAGGAGTCGAGGATGAAAATGAGAGAGCAGTTCACTTGTTGATGAAGGAAGTTCAGCTGCTGTCGCGAACGATCCCATGTTCTAACGCAGCACGAACGGACTGGCGGAACGAGATCAGAGCTTTAACAATCTCTCATGGGGTGCCTGACTTCTATCTGACTGTCAATTTTGCGGACGTGTACAATCCCATCGTCAAGTTCCTGTCCGGCGAGGACTTCGATTTAACTCGGATCCCCGACAGCGTGGTACCCTCATACTTCGAACAGGCGCACTTGATTGCAAAAAACCCTTTTGTCCCCGCAAAATTCTTCAATCTATACATGAACGCCTTTATAGAACACCTGCTGGCCTTTACGCCACCTGTCAAGGGCCTTGATAGCTCCGTGCCTCGCCTGGGTTTCCTAGGGAAAACGAAAGCATACTACGGCTGTGTCGAAGCGCAAGGCCGTGGTACACTGCATTGCCATATGGTCGTTTGGATCCATGGTTCCCCAGGACCGAACAAACTAAAGGAACGGCTTGTTGACCCAGCCGGCGCAGATTTCCGAGAGCGTGTCAAGGACTACTTGAACAGCTGTATCTTCAGTGCCATTCCAGAAAGCCCTGGAGACGATATTGAAGTTCCATCGTCCGTTCATCACCCTTGCAGCGTGTTAGGAGTTGATTTTCGCGATCCCGAAGCCTCCACCCATGCTCATCGTCAACAAGACTTGCGCAACGTCGTGCAAGCGTCCCAGATCCACACCCACCATGCCACCTGTTACAAGTATTGGAGGGGTCCACCAGAGCCAAAGGAATGTCGCTTCGGTTTGGGCGAGTCCTGCGTTCAACAAGAGACGATCATTGACATGGACACGGGGGAAATTTCTGTTAGGCATGAAGATGGATTGGTGAACTGCTACAACGACGTGGTATCTGAAGCGACCCGGTGCAACAATGACTGTAAATTCATTGGTTCGGGCGAAACAGCAAAAGCCATATCTCAGTACATCACTGACTACATATCGAAAACGCAGTGTAAAACTCATGTTGCTTATGCGGCCTTGGAACTTGGAGTCCATAAACTGGAACAGGTTGAGTTGAGGGAATTTGACAGCAGGGAGATCGGGGCCGTTGCACCAGATGATCCGTCGCATAGAGGCAAGCGTCTCCTTCAGAAATGCGCATATGAACTTTTGGCCCGACAAGAGCTCTCAGCGCCGCAGGTAGCATCTTACTTGATGGACTATGACGATCACTTTTCCAGTCATTCCTACCGGAGGCTTTTTTGGACGGCAGCTGAACGCTACGTAGATGATTGTCTGCCACTCGTTGCTACAGGCACAGAGAATGTCACATTCCAGGTCGATGACGACATCGTGATTACATTGAATCGTGAGGGGGACATAGAGCCGCGGGCTTCGCAGTTGAGAGACTACGTTCATCGAGGGCACCTGTTTCAATCCCTAAACCTGTGGGATTTCGTCGCAAGAGTCGATAAGGTTAAGCGGTTGGCCCAAAAATTTGAGGATCCCTCGAAATCTTTTGGACACTGGTGGCAGGAAATGCACGTTAAGGAAGGTTTTTGGGAAACGCAGGACTTCATGTCGGAGTCAGGGTCGGCGAGACCGATCTGCCGGCTTTTGCCAGAACACGAGGAGCACCGTTCATCGTTCTTGTCCTTGGTTACTCCGACCCTTGCGAACATTCCAGTGCCTGTGGGGCCGTCCATCCCTCGACGTGACCGTCCGCAGGTCTTCGAGCGTTACTGTAGGCTAATGCTAATTCTGTTCAAGTCTTGGCGGCATCCACGCGACCTCAAAGACGAAGCCCAGACGTGGGAACAAGCTTTCAATTCGTTCAAAACGACCACAGCCTTTACTGCTGCTACTGAGAAGATCCTTGATAACATGCAAGTCTACCACGAGTGTCGGGATAGCCGAGATGACCACTTCAAGAATCGCCGAGCGAGACTGACCGCCGCCACACACTTGCCTGCTTCTTACGGCGAAGTGGAAAATGACCCCGTTGAACTACTGGATGGCGTAGGAACTCATGAGCAGGACACTGAACGAGAACTGGTCTTCTTCCAGGGTCTGACTGGCATCTTGAAAAAACATTCCAATCGTGTTTCTGAAAAAAGTCGCAATATCCAGGAATGTCTCGATGTCGGCGCGGCATGCGGTTTGTTCGAGAAAGCAGATATGTCGATATACGCTGACATTCTTCCCCGTACTCTTTCCCACTATCAACAACTTCACGTACGAGTAAACGACCAGGAGCTTGAGGAGGTTTGGAAATCCACGTACGCAGAGCGACGAGCAGCTCGTCACAAAAGCCGGACGTCGCCCTCTTCAGTCGATCCTATAGCAACAACGGCAAGCACTGCAGTGCTGTCTTCCACTAGCCGTGCTAATGTCAACAGTTCTGCCCAAATTATAGACGTTGATCAGCTTAGGTCTACCATGTCGTCTGGATCTTCGACTTCTTCAACGCTTCTTCCCTCCCGCCTTAATGTGGCAGGGCTAATTCACGACATATCAGTAACATGGACCCTCAACGATGATCAAGCACTTGCCTTTCGCATCATTGCCCAACATGTCACGTCAGCTCAAACAATGCCATTGCGAATGCTGATTTCGGGAGCTGCGGGTACCGGCAAGTCACGGGTCATCGACGCCTTGAAAGACCTTTTTGAACGGAGGGGTGAAAAGCATCGTTATTGCTTGGCATCTTTTATGGGCATTGCAGCACAGAACATCCACGGGTGCACACTGCACTCCGCGCTCAACCTCAGGGCATTGGCCAAGATGAAACCGCGAAGTAAGGCGCACAAGGACCTCATGGAATGGTGGAAGGACATCGATACCTTGGTGGTCGACGAAGTTTCTATGTTGGGACATCTGTTCATGGCGCAAATCGACGAAGCACTCCGTTTAGCAAAGGAGTCGGAGAAACCTTTCGGTGGCATTAACATCATCTTTGTAGGCGATTTCGCGCAATTGCCTCCAGTGGGACAAACCAAGCTTTACTCTCGTCTTCGAACAGAAGCACTAGCTGGGAAACCTAATGGACAGAAGATGGTTTTTGGAAAACTACTGTGGCTGATGATTGACACCGTCGTAGTCCTCACCATCCCCAACGCCAAAAAGGAGACAAAAATCGCCAGTTTTTGGAACTGTTGTCGCGGCTCAGGGATGGCCGCTGCACGAAGACCGATTTCGAGACGCTGTTGTATTTCGTAGTATGTCATGTGTAGGGGTAGTGTTTGTGTGGTAGGAGTGGTGTAATCATGAAAATAAAAGTGGAGGTTGAAAAAACTTGGTTTGAATCGTGAATATCAATCAAAGGTGAAGGAGACGATGTCCGTTCCAACTCGAAGGCGACATTGTTGGTTCTGGAGTTTTTGCATTCTACGGAGACCTGTTTGGCAAAAAGCGGACATCATTATCGCAAGCCAAATGTACCTTGCAACTTCAGCTGTTGATGGTTTGATTCCGCTCGGGGTGATAACAATTGCATTGAAGACATGGGAAAATGGTACTCCTCCTGAAAGGTCGGCAATGAGTTTTGGTGATACGCCATGGCATTCAAGGACAACCTACAAATATTCGGCCGCTCGAGGTCTCAACGGAACAAGTACAAGAGTTGGGAAGGGTCATAATTGGTTTCGCGTATGTGCAGAACCCAATGAGTCGGGCACGGGTTGTAATACCCCCATCATGCAACCTGGATCGAACTGATTCTGTTGTTTCGAAATGCGAATACAACCAATAATCGAACGACCGGTCATGGAAGGTGATGAGCCGGCTTTTCCCTCCGAAGGTAGGGGCAGGATTCCGTACGATCTCGGAGGGGTGCATGGTGAGACGCCCCGAACCACTGTTTCGTACGACGAAGACAGTGACTGATGACCGTTGACGTTCGCTGGCTACGAAGGTGGTCGGTTGGTGGTATGTGACGGTGATGTGACGGTAACACCCTGGCGAATTTACCCACGGCTGCTCAGGTGCTATAAACCTAGCGGCGTTGAAACGTTGGCAGCTGGAACTCAGAAATATGAAATGATACACGTTGAAGCACGATCAATTAGCGTATATCTGATCTTAAGACAAGTAGTATATACAATTCGCGATACAGTAACATCAACGCGATGGCGTTAAATACAAACAGTTTCAATGATCCGCAAGGTATAGTTAAGAAGATTGGTTACCTTAACGCATGTTGGAGTTCTCAAGAATGGCCTGTTCCACCAAAGTCCTGTGCCATTCCGTCAGTGTTTCCCGAATGACCAAGATCATAGAAAGAAACGCACTGAGACCGAATATAAAACTCTCCTACCAAATCAATCGCATTCTCCTCCGCAAACTGGTAGACCGCAGTTCCACGTATTGAAAGGACACCATTGATTGGGCCCATCACCGTAGAAACCATGTTCCCGATCGCTTTCATCACATGCACGATTCGTCACCCAATTGTACGCCGAGCCTAGGTTTTCGTCAAGAAACAAAACACCGTACACCCCGCGTGCGTCGAATTCGTACGTGATATCCACCAAAGAGAATGCCTCGCCACCTTTGACGTAATACAGCTCCATGAAGTGGGTGATCAGGTGTGACAGGGCAAGCGAGAGAAAGGGTGTTGCGCCCAAGATGAAGAACATCACGGCATATTGAGTTCGATGTTCTTCCCCGAGAAAACGAGATGCTGACTTCCAAATGAAGCCGTACTGCACAACGGAACGAATGTAATGGTTCACTGCGCCTGTCGTTTCGTGTACATAGAAGCAAGATCCCGGCTAGGAACGTAAAATTTAATGGCTACGACCAAGGCGTTGCGAGAAAAACTCACTGTCAGTTTGAATGAAAGGGGTCTAAGAATCGCGTCGGCGCCGATGATGAGGGTCACATTAGCAACTTGCACAATCGCTCGCCCCATTCCCTTGGACAGGATGCACTGTTGCTCATGAGGCAACAACAGATGCAGATCGTCGACTATCCCTCGAAATCAGCTCTCACATTGCAAATAATAATAATAATCCACAACGAAGAGCTTACTATGAGTTCCGCTACGAGCAGAGAAAACGTGCAGGTCGAGAGTAAAGATCAGGATGCGATCCATGGTTGAAATCTGGCAAGGGAGATATGCAATGTCGAACAGTTACTTATACGACCTCAGCCTGGTCCAAGTGGAAACAACCGGAGACAAGAAACAAGTGAGTCAAGAGGGCTCTGATTATTGTACTCCTAAAACAATTTTGACGTGGTCAATCGTCTTCACTCTCCCCGTCCGACAGCAGCTCTGGATAAATACAGTAAAGACAAGTAGAATAAGAAACAATGGGAAAAGCACCTTACGTTCGTCTTCTTCAAGGTCGATGGATATCCATATGTATGGGTTTTGCCGGGTAAACCTTGCCCTCTGACGCAGGTACTCTCGTCGGACGTGTCCCCGGCATGAGATTGGCACGCCGGCGCCAGGATGAAGCGCGAGATATGTAACAATGAATTCGCCGGCGATAGTGATGATATGATCGTGATCGAAAGCAGTGTGGTGATGAAGCATGTTGGGGTAGTTTCTCAGGTGGACGCAACGGACTCGAATGGCAGATCTTCGCTCTACAAAGCACCGGTCAGTTGTGATCGAGAATCACCACCGGACCTACCCATGCTGACGACGCGGATTCGGGAGAAAAGCAGCAGAACTCCACCCAATGCTTGTGGAGCTCACAGCATTTCTATTTAACCAAAACTCATTAATCGAATCACTACTACATGAATGTCCCTTTGTGCAGCCGAGACAGATGGCACCTCCTAAAGAAGCTTCCTGTTTGGGACGGTGTCAATTGCCTTTGTGTTAAGAAAGTGAAACCTGATGACGTACCGAACTTTAGCTTCCAAATTCTCAAGGCTGTTCCCGGTGAAAGAGACCTTGGTGTGGGGATTAGCGTACCAAATGGTTACCGGGTATCGTTGCTTATACATGGCATAGTACTTGGCCTTCGCTTTCGCATAACGCTTGACTTTCTTGTACACATGAGACAGTTCCCCACCGATGACAAAGGCGCCGTGCACACCACCCTTGCTGAATGAATAACAGAGCCTCAGTATGTCGAACCGATGCCCATTACCCAGTGCAATGTACACGCTTGGGTATTCCACAATCGTGTGTGCGAGGCACAACGCTCGGTACGGCTGCTCGCACGTAACATGGAAAAGCACAACATATCGCGCGCCTCTCATGACTCGGCCTCGAAAGAAATCTCTTGCCGGCATCCAAATGAAGAATGTTGTGGCTTGTTGAGCATGTGCAACGGCATCTCTGTTCGCATCTGTGCGATAGAAGGCACTGAATGGCTGCTGAAAGTATTGAGTGAGTGTCTACATAGCAACGACCATAGCACGAACTGTCAACATCATCGCAACTTTGCTTAGGACGAGCTCCATCCTCAAATCGTACGCAGCATTGGCAATTCTGATGATGGCCTCCTGAGTTGTGAGGGATGCATTGTCGGAGTCGTCGTCAGAGGGCGGTGGAGATTGAGTCGGGACAAGATACATGCGATACCAGACTGTGAAAGAGTGCTCCATGGTGTAAAATCAAAAGACCGAGATTGACAAGACCCCGTATTTATATACATGGACGGACCTCATCACTAAATCAATGGACGTCAGACAAGGCTAGATAAGGCCATATCGTCAATGTACGATCCATCATAAATATCAGCCTGTCAACCGATCTTGTCAGCGCATCCAAGGCGTTATAAGGCCAGGACGTCGCTCTGGTCATTGATTATCATTGATTATACGGTCTGACAATGCTCCGACAATTACCTACAAGTACTCTCAATTATGTAAAATTTTCAACAGATCAACATGGACAAATCAGCGCCCGTTTGACTTTGTGATGCCGCCTGTCTCACGTTACTCGTCCGGCAACTTATCACATTCGAACAACAGCGTCAAATAACATGTTATTCGTAAAGATGAATTAATGCCAACGAGAAGACGCTTGTCTAAGGCGGTACTATGGAAATGGCATGTTCTGCAAGAAGTTCAGCGGAAGCTTTGGAAATGTGGGTCAAGAAATTTCGAATGGCCTTCACGCCATGTAGCTTGCTCTTCCATTCTGTGTAAGTGAGCGGCTGCGCATCGGACATAGATTCTTGGATTTTCGAGAGCCTTTCCCGGTACCACGATTCCCGACGGTGCGACCAATGACCGTGATTTTCGCCGCATTCTTCCTTTTCATAGTATCGGACGAGAGGCCACCATGATTTCAGCGATCTTTGTTTACCGTCATCTGTATCATTCTCAGCAAATGAGCCGCAATGACACGCGGAACAGCGCTTACCAGATATGCATTCATATGCGCCACAAAGAATGTCGAGTTCCACGGTGCTCAGAGTGTCTTCGACAAGATCACGAGCGGGTGAAAATGACGATCCCCACAACGTCGGTTCGCGAACAACGTCAGCGATTCCGAGGGTCGCAATAGCCAAACGCCAAGCGATGCCCCCACGTCTGAGCGCTGCTTGCATATGAGGTTGTCCCAAGAGATACGTCCGCTGATTTATGTAGCTATCGTAATCCTCTTTTGTGAAATGATGATTCATCTTGCGAACTGGTATTTGATGGACCACAGGAACATGCCTGGGTCGACTAATGCGAGGTATAGGAGATAAAACACGAAAGGGAATACCCCGCTGAGAAAGGTGGAAAGCGATTGAAGTCTCCGTGTAATCGGCTGGAAGTCGACAAATGACGAGCGCGGTAATTGGGGAGAAACAGGCTACTTTCCAAGACACGGTTGGTTCAGGGGGTTGAAGGACGTACAGTTGGTTGGCACGGTCCAGACACTGATCATCCTTGGTGCGGTGTGAAAGGTCGACTCGGACGAAGTGTTGAAACCGAGGAAGGAAACGAACGGGCCGCAAGGACGAGTCATGAAGGTCGGACAAGGATGGAGTTGGGGCCTTATTGCCGACGTTCGAGTCAAGGAACAGCTGCGCCACTTGGTAATGAGACGTCGTGAAGTAATCATGGTTCGCAGTCTCATCTTGTGAGAGGCCCAGAAGCCGCCGGAACCAGTCTGCAGAACGGCTTATGATAGACAAGTTTGAGAATTCGGTACCCAGAACGGGGGCGCAAAAGCCGTAGTACCTGCCAAAGACTTCTTCGACTTCCTGCTGCACCGCATTGAACGACGTCGACAACGTGCCTTCGGGTCCACAGTCCCAAGATTCAATTGAAGGTGAACCCGGTCTGTACAGGTCAGGAGGGGGGTCCACGTCTGGATAACACTCTTGACGGTCCCCGACTCCAGCCACGATAACGGGATCAGACTCGGAGCGCCGCTCGTCGAGCTCCCAATCACTATCGCCGTCGTATTCATCGTTGTGTTCGCCAAACATGAAATACTCGCATAAATCCCACTCGTTGAAAAATGGATCGTAGCGCATTTGATAACGGCGGTACATGTCGAATGCGTCCTGCTTGCACTTCATCGTGACTGGAAATCGTTTCCACGTATTCGGTTCGTTATAATCTTCAAGCCACTCGAAAACTGGAGCCTTGCGCACAGGAGGATTTTTTGTTCGTTGCTCGCGGCGGTGACGATCGACCGGCGTCTCTGTTGCCATGATGTCAGGGTAGCGAGCCTCTCGCTTACGGAAGAATTCCACCCATTCGGGTTCCTTGACGGACGTACTGTCGCCATCCATGTTCGATTGTTCGAAATCGCTGCAACCGGATGGGTCATCTTCGGTCATTGGGGAAATGGGTTTGGGTGTCCACCGTTTAACATTGTAATATTCGCAGTATTTGATCTCTGCTGGCCCCCAGCGCCACCAAATAGGGATGGAATATTCAATAAACCACGACTTGGTTGGCTGCTCGTCGTGTTCTTCAAGGACGTCGAGTATGCAGCCGACTCGCGGATACTGAGGTATGAATTGGCCTATTGGCGACCGAACGACGTCGTCGATCCATCCATCCGAAAAGCCTTCATCGTTGAGCACCTGACGCCAGTCAGGGTAGCCCGTAAACTTGAGTCCCATTGTTTCTTCCTGACGTGTCACCGCCATCGCAAGACAGTACGACAACGCCCCTAACCACACAGAAAACCATTCCCGCGTTTCTTTGAGGGCATGCACGAGTTGACCTCGATTTTTGTACGTTTCTTGATATCCCAGAGTGTTGGGCAAAAACGGGAGCACGCATGGCAGCTCGAACTTGTTTTTCAGCGCCACGACAGCGTGATAGATTTCGTTTTCAAGCTTGGTGAATGAGTTGTCTGGGGAGATGTAATAACCTGATTCTTCTATAGGGAAATGGTGCGTAATGGGGGGCAGCTGAGCTAGGTGATGGAATGGCGGCAAGTGATACTTCTTGTACCAATGGTCGGTTGGTATGAAGGCGATCCAACAGAACGCTTTTTGCCATCGTCGAGGGCGGAGCAGGTCTGCATACTGGACTTCCGACCGCCTCTCCCCACGTGGTTTGAAAGGGTTCATGCCTTGCAAGGATTCGTCAAGGAGCAATTGTGCATCGACGGTGATGTTTGGCGAATAAAAGGAGACGCCGTCTACACACTGGAAACGACCTTCGACATCGGACGGTTGGGTATTCATCTCGTGTATCTCGACATTCGAGTATTCACAGATATTGGATTGGGGAAGCTCTGCTGACTCAACGTTTCGAAAGTGCGAATACGTTGGAATCAACCTAGGCGGATGAGGGGGCCATGAAAAAGTTTGGATGGAAGGCGCGCTTGCGGTGATGAGGTCACTTTAGTTACCGGTATTTACCGTAGACGTGACGTGACTATTGAACTGTGACTGTGACTACCGTCTGTCCGACCATGGTTTGGCTCTCTCAACACCCATGATCCCTGGGCTTGTATTCGTCGTACGAAACAGGCTTGGAGCGGTGTGATTCTGTATTGGGCTACGGCATACCCAGTCTTCGTCGTACGAAACTGGAGGCGTGTTCTTTACTAACTCCATACCAACACTTGACCATGCCGATCACCTGCATAACGCGCGGTGGACACGGAGATTCTGCCCTTCTTTCTCTTCCCCGTCATGAAAATCATCGAATATGAAGGTCAGCCGTTCACGGCCTGTGTGTCTGCTTTCGTCGCTCATTGTTATCCCAAGGTGTTCGCTTGTGGCCGACCCCTCCTTCGGTTGAAGCCTTTGGCTACTGTGACTGTCCCAAGCACATGGCGAAGCACGAATCGAATCTCGCGTATCCCCCCGATGTGCGAGTTCTAATGGTGCAAGAGTATAAGCGGTGGCAAGCTACCGAAAGGCGTTATGTCGAGAACCGGCGAGCAACATACAAGGAGCGTCGCGTTTTATGTTACCTCGCGAACGACGACAGGGCGCGAGCAGTAGTGGCTTCGGCCTTGGCCCTGAAGAAGGGGGAACTCAAAGCTTGGCGGGCTGAAACGATCGAAAGACAAAGAAAACTACACGAAACGCGCGTGGAGGAAAATGAGATGCGCAAGTACGGCGCCAAGCCGCCCCCCTTCATCCGTGCATGTCTGGATTGACGGCGACACCGGTCATCTACCTTTCCTTCCCGAGACATGTCGCTCTTGTGTACCACATCCATTATATCATCATGTCAAATATCATTTTATGGACCGCTCCCTTTCCTCCTTACCATCATGGAACCCTGCAACGCCGTTTACCACCTCATGCATCTCTTGCCTAACAGCGGTAATGCTGAAGAAGATACACATTATCGGTCTGCTTCCAAGGATACTCAGCGAGCAGTCATAAACCTAGCGAATGTAGCTTGGGACTTAGGTCTTGACATCGTTGTGCCCCGGCTGTCTTTTACCCTAACGGTGAGCGCTCAACATCATCACTTCTTCTGACCTTGTCCCTGACTTCTACTTAGCCATTCAGTACCGTATACAGGACGGACGACCGGAGAGATGCTCGCTCGTACGCTGAAGATGCATCCGCAGTATTCCTGTGGTTCCCAGCGCAGAAGATTTTCAACTCCCTCTTCTTACCATTAGCGCAATACGTGGTCGCTTTCAGCATGGTCTGCGAACGTCCCTATCACACAATATGTTTGGCGCACACCATTGCTCGTTTCCAAAAGGTCTACATAGATCTCGCTGGTCGTCGTCACTTTACGATGCTCTCCCTCTGCTACGGGTTCAACGGCTACAGCATCTATGGCGTGTTCTTTTACGGACGCCGGTTCAAACGAGCATACAACACAGTACTTCGCCATTGCAAACAGGGCATGCCAAATTCAACGATGTACGGCATATATCCCGTCACGTTATGGCCCCCTTCTCAGATTGTCGGTGTTGTCGATGGAAGTTACTCGTGTTAGGTAAGTTTCCATCCTCAGGCCAAACACGGATCGATGGCTGAATTCCCCTGTTTTTTCAGTCGTTTGTTGCCGGAAGGAGCATGGTTATTCCCCTTTCATTAGGGCGATCTTGTAGTCGAGTTCTGGAACGTATATATGAATTCCCCTTTTCTGCCAATACGTGGTCGACATGTACACAAGTGTAGATCAACAGCGGCTGATGTGGATTCAGAAAAATCAAACCAGGTTTCGCACTGCACGGTTGAATCATCTCCAGGATGCCAACATGAATGACCCCGACAACATGGATGCTGGCAAAATCAGACAACATGCTTTCCTC
>SDEE01000846.1:2175-19662 GCA_004126415.1 Candolleomyces aberdarensis
ARACATWRTACKACCARTTAAKAKGAAGGWWKGMWTSCTMGKYGWMKGGCAGCGCGCTGAGWCTGCGAGCMAKKRTYRGKCKYKTCCAASYCYAGSWGCCGGTTGCTRWSCKGWGSRAMTRTARSAAASWWCTGASKATCWMCATCNKAKWAGCWSCAGAACCNACTGGTACMKRCMRMTGAATTMRAYATASCTATWCCACCNACCTCAGCAGCTCATGAGCATTCTTCTCAGCNTTCAGCATCGTCGYTGWCSKMKAMGNYMATSATATGATGTRGTGAMTRRCAKTCRTAGAARCTRAGACCTTCRTGAGAGCGGGTCCACTGGTTGGCACTGCTCAGCGCGAAYAGAAGCTATCARGCTGTCAGYAGAGGACATGAGCAGAGNAAAAGAGACGTACCTGAACTGCAGCATAGGCRATGGAACGTGGTGTGACCTTGTTGTTCATGTTCAAGRTGGTCRCAATGTCCTTCCGAACGGATCGGCGAGAGCTMRMGGACTCGGAGGTGCGACGACGGGTGGAYGGAGGCTYGAGGTTCTCATCGTCGGACCCTTCAATAGAAACTGACTTGGCGGAGCTCGGGGAGGTGAAGATGAATTTATCAGTCTGTACGTGTAAGTCGACCRGYATTCGTACACAAGTAAACRACRTACCTTGACCAGCAACTTGCTCTTMAGGTACCCAGCTTCGATATTTTTTGGATCACCAGTATAATTKGAGTACAGGGCACGGGCAGTCRGCCCCAGCTCGAAACCAGCTTGGTAGTCGCGAACWTTRCTGCGAACCCTRGTGGAAGATGAGTCAGTGAAGAGGTACAGAGAYGGAARGGRACGYACTCTGGGTCATYCCAGTCCAGTTCAACWGGACAGAGAAGGAAGCCGCATACATCGTGCTTCAGGCCACGATTTTCGCGGGCCTCGTTGAGCGGAGGATTTGGCCTACGGTCCCCGGTGAAAGAATTCACCGACTGGGGGACGCACACCACCGAGACCTTGTGRGTGTCCTCAGCGCGAGCGTTGTYGCCGCCTCGCTGGAGAGTCTTGAGCCACGCATCGCTCTGCTCAGGGCTCTYGGCAAGACTGTCGATCTTGTCAAGGAACTTGTGGATAAGGCGGTCAGCTATAGTGATGAAGTCGTTGGCGCGCTTGCGCCTGTTTATGTATAAACAGACATCATGTGAGTGTACAAACAACAAACAAACGCGACGCGACGCGAGAGTCACTCACCCGCATCTCGCTTCCAACTCGTCCTCATCGACGCGTCCCTCAGAATCTAACGGTGGGCCGGTTGCATTGGCCTCGTCATTCACCAAGTACTCGTCGGAGAGGCGTATAGCACCTGGGAGATCTATGTAAAGATCTCCGATCTTGCGCAAGCCTCTGCCCAGCTGCTGCGTGCTGGTCTCCTGGCTGAAGAAATTGTGAGTCAGAATTTTTGCTGGGACATGYGCATACTTGCGTGTTCTTATCCTTCCGTTTAGTGCCGCTRTTCTCCTTCAGCTGGCTCAGATATAGCCGTTTCCAGCTACTGTCGTTGTCTGGATGATCGGAGGCAGTGCTGGAGCGTCGGGTAGGGCTGGATGAGGACGGTGGAGGTGAGGACGTAGGAAGGGGTGAGCGAGCGCGACCTCGAGAGCTCATGGTGGTTATGGTTGAGAAAAGAGAACAGTTCCGGCCTCTCTACGGCTTTTATCGGAATGGACTCTGATTTCCGCTGGGTACCATGTGCTCGCTCACTCCCACTCCAGTGTACACCCCTATTTCCATACCCAGATCAAATGAATGCAATCGTCACGGTCTTGCTTGTCTTAACTCTCGGCTCTCTGGATGCTTGAACGCTCTCCCTGCTGAATGATCGGTCATGTTGCGATTGGCCCTTCGCTCACCGGTTCCRATTTTTTTTCTCTTCATTCTCGCTGCTATCGCCGCTATGAGCACTGGCCCCTATTCCTGTTTCAAGGAATGCCCCGAAAATTTCACCGGGTTGAGCCAATACTCCTTGACCATACACCAAACTTCGTGCTGTGCAGTTCTCRATGCCCGAAATGCGGCCCAGGATAATAGACGGAAGGTAGCTCAAGCTCGCAGCTTGGAGAAGAGGTCTCTTCGTGCTACCAAACGACCAAGACTTGCCAGTGCGACGGTGCAGGCAGAAAGTTCTGTGCCTGCGGCYCGGGTACTCAATAATTTGGATTCCTCGGTGCCGGCTGTGGTAAGTCCCACAATTCTTCTCACTTGTGGACTTGGATATTCACAATGCCGCATAGGGGCCAAGCACGATAGTAAACAGCCCTCAACCAGATTTCAATTTTGAGTCGTCTGTTGGGAGCCTGGACTTGGAACCCATGCAGCTTGACCCACCGGTTCCCGAGACAACAATCCCTGAACAGCTGCCATTGCCTCCCCAGCTCTCAACTCCCCTCCACATTCGAATTCGCCGCCCTCGTCCAGTTCAAGATGATCTTCCCGAAGCGTTACCGCCACTCGTGGACCCAGACAGCGATTTTGAAGATTCGGATGGTGAAAACGTAGGAGACATTAGTGTTCCTACACCAGGACTCATCCGTCGGGCCGTTCTCATTGTCCGTGATGGACTCACAACTGCGGCAAACTCCCTTGGGCTATACCGAACATACCTCCACTGTCCTACCTTCGATCCAGATCGTTTTGTCCCTCCCCATGACCTTGCGAAATCAACAGTCGAGCAGAACGATTTCTTGCCGGACGTCGAGGAGCTTGAGTCTTCGGATGAAGAAGGCGACTATCTTCACGAGAATCGGACATTCAGCCTTCTTGCTGAATGGCAAGTCACTGGAAGTAACGAAAAGTCGAACGGCGAGATGGATCGACTTGTCAACCATGTATTCGCTGACCCCAATTTCAATCTTGAAGATGCTCGGAGGTTCAAGGCTCAGCGAGTGGCGGACGAAATCGACAAGAAGCAGGAGAAACAAAAAGATCAGTCTCSGAACTCGTTCCTGGGGCGATTCAAGGAAACCTCTGTTCCCATYGATGTGCCCTCGGGGAGCCCCAGCGAGCCCTCACGAACGTTCAACATTCCTGGCCTTCATTATCGCTCGCTTACAGACCTTATAAGAGCAGCCTTCGCTCATCCGCTCGCAGCACAATTTCACTTCTCCCCTTACAAGCTGTTTCACCGATCGGAAAGCGGAGAGACGCAACGAGTGTACTCTGAAGTGTACGACTCAGACGCTTTTATCAAGGAGCACGACRACGTTCGAAACAGAGGTAGAAACCCACCTGAAGACCCCGATTGCAAGCGCGAGAAGGTTGTTGCTGCTCTGATGTTTTGGTCTGACTCGACGCACCTCACAAACTTCGGAACGGCCAAACTCTGGCCTATCTACATGGCATTAGGAAATCTCTCAAAGTACATCAGGGCCATGCCTGATGTTGGCGCACTACAACATGTCGCATACATTCCCTCCCTTCCCGACTCCTTTCAAACCGAGCTAGGCAACTGGCATACCAAATTTTCGAAATCGAAGCAGCAACAGAAGGAGATTTTGACGCATTGCCGGCGTGAGCTCATGCACGCCGTTTGGAGGATGCTCCTCGACAACRAGTTTCTCCATGCCTACACTTATGGAATTGTCATCAAGTGCATCRATGGCATCGAACGACGGGTCTATCCTCGTATTTTTACCTACTCTGCAGACTATCCCGAAAAGTAAGCAAGCTTGCATTCATCTYRAGACCTTTCTTGAACTCACATCTGCCTCTTAAGAGTGCTCCTGGCTACGATACGGGACAAAGGCCTTTGTCCGTGTCCTYGATGTCTTGTTGAAAAGTCTAAATTAGACCAGATGGGACTTSTACGTGACATGAGGAACCGAGTGACTCSTGTACGCACCTACCTTTGGGATAAAGTTGTCGCTGCTCGTCGCTGGCTGTACGAAAAGGGCAAAGGTATCAAGAGTGTGTACATTGAGCAGTACTTGAAGGAATCCTCTTCGGTCCCTACAGTGGTGCGTCGCTGAATTCAATTAGCACAATATTTTCCTAACTAACTCTTTGAAGAATGCTTTCGTTGAACGGTTGGGCCGCGATTTTGACCTTACTCGCATGTTTGCACCGGATTTGATGCACGAGCTAGAACTGGGCGTYTGGAAGGCACTGTTCACCCATCTTGTTCGGGTCCTCYATGCTGCAGCTTCCGATGGGTCCCTGGTTCGTGAACTCGATGAACGGTTTCGTCAGGTTTCTACCTTTGGGAATGGTACAATCCGAAATTTTGCAAATAATACATCGGAAATGAAGAAGCTAGCTGCAAGAGATTTCGAGGATATCCTACAGGTAAGTTAGAAACTTTATTTCACTACACATCATGTTAACTCAGAATGTGCAGTGCAGCATTCCGGTTTTTGATGGCCTTCTTCCTGATGAACACGATAACCAGGCTATTCTCAAGCTTGTGTACTGCGCTGCTGAGTTCCATGCCTTTGCTAAGCTTCGATTACACACTGACGAGACACTTTCGCACCTCGAGTCCCTCACAGTTAAATTTGGGAAGGAGATAAGACATTTCCGCGATAATATCTGCCCCAAGTATGATACTGTCGAGCTCCCTGGGGAGGCCGAAAGGCGAGGACGGCAAAAAAACCACCAAACCTATTCATCCAACTCAAACCAAGCTCTACCTTCATCACAAGCTCGTGGCCGTCGACAAAAAGAGCTGAATTTGAACACAATCAAATTTCACAGTCTCGGCGATTATGTGCAATTCATTTGGCTTTACGGTGGGATGGACTCTTTCTCAACACAAGTGGTTTGTTGTCACTAGCTTTCATCCTTCCGAAGTTAGCTCATACCTTGCTGTAGGGTGAACTTGCCCACCGATTAGTGAAGCGCCTATATGGTAGGACAAATAAGCGAGCTGTGGAGAGGCAAATCGGCAATCGTGTTCAGCGGCTTGAGCGTGCTCGACTTGCTCTCCTGTGGCGCGAGCACCAACTCAGGCAACAACAACAACGCGAAGTAGTGCGCCGGAAATTGCCCTCTTCCAGTGCAGAAGCCGATGCTGTGGAATTTGAAGACCGAAACTCCAGATACTTCATCTCGCAAAGTCAAAATAGAAGTTTGGACCTTTTCAAGCTTGTTAAAGAGAACCGTGGTAACCCAGCGTATGAGGTAATGTTTCGGGACTGTACCTTCAATGTTTCATTTGTGCTAAAGTCGATAATCTAGAACTTCGTTCGAAAGCTGAAGGACCATTTGCTCGGTCGACGCATTGGCCGTCAATTCGATGGGGACGAGCACAATGACTTTACTCATGAAGACCGAAACACGATTCACCTCCATGGCAATAGGATCTTTGAAGTTGGTACATGTCGTATCAACTTCACTACTTACGACAATCGGCGTGATTCCGATGTGATCAACCCAAAGACGCACCCAGACGTCATGGTCCTTTCACAGGATGACCATGACCCTTTTTGGTATGCAAGAGTCATCGGAATCTTCCACGCCAGGGTTACGACAACTCACAAAAGAGCGCTTAATCGAGGTTACGAGTGGATGCCCATCCTCTTTGTGCGATGGTTTGGGGCAGAACCAGGATATACGCCTGGTTTCAATGTTGCTCGGCTGCCTAAGGTTGGGTTCGTGCAATGGGAACCAGACTTCGATAACTATGCGTTCGGATTCCTTGATCCTGCTCAAGTTTTACGAGGATGCCATCTCATTCCTGCTTTTCGTTTGGGGCGCACCACCGAGCTCCTTCCCCACGATTGCGCTATCGCACGTCAAGTCAAGGCAGAAAATGAAGATTTGCTGATCGGGACGGCAGAAGATTGGACTAACTATTACGTGAATGTGTATGTCCATGAACTCCGCTATGTCCCAAAGTTCAATTTGCTGATTTCTATGCAGATTTGTTGACCGCGACATGGTCATGCGACACTTTGGTGGCGGTATTGGCCACCAGTCCAAAATGAAACCTACAGATTCCGGCGCTGAGCATGAGGGAGTGATCAATATATTTGACGATGACGAAGATCCCACCACTACAATCCCCGTGGAGCTCGAATTGCGAGAAATCGATAGGAGGTTGGAGGAAATGCACGAGAGGGGCGATGACGGAGAAATCGACGACAACAGTCATGGAGGGGTGCTGGGGGTTGCCGTTGGGGAGGGAGAGTCAGATGAAGAAGATATGGGGAAAGAGTGGGGGGATGGTGACGAAAGCGATGGTGAGGACGGAGAAAATGGCTTATATGAAGACTGATCAGGGACATGGCGGGCAGAGCATTTCAAGTAGTACCTGGAGCTTTTACATCATTCTTAATAACCTGCGAGGTACACGAAATATTTTGATACCCTCGTAAATCATTGTCATGTCACAGGAGTCTCGTAGCTATATTGAAATACCTCTACAAGCATTACCTCCCGATCATAATGTCTCGAAAGGATTCCAGCTACATCAGAATTTGATCACCAGTGGTGATGAGTTGCCGCCGGTGTGCGAACGCCTTGCGAGACCCGCAAGGTCAGATCAGATTAGCCAGAATTTACTGATGNGGAAACCGATTCGTGTATGTAAGTTCGAGACCGACCCTACGATGCGTGACTTCAGGTGAGAGACCATAATCGAGTAGGAATGTGAATGGCAGAATCCCGGTCAAAGGAGACGAATAAGTAAGAATAGCATTTGAAATTTCGAATCCAGAACTTGACCTATCCCTGCCTCTTCAGTTTGAGGAAAGGGTGCTGCGGCGACGCCTAAGGTCAACTAACTCGCTCTAGAACCGGTCAATTTGGGCATCGAGAGCTTTCTGAGTGTTGACATCGTTGGGCTTCATTCCTTTGAGAATATCGCCCGCTCGCCGTTGGTGTGAAGGGTGTTAGACCATAGCCTCACTGCGTCAAAAGTTGCAAGAGATGGGTGGCGTTGCTGAGTCATCACTTCTGGAGACTGACGATGTATGTCTTTGTTTGCTCTCACTCAGTTCAAGAAGACATTAGTCGCGGAAGACGGGCTAGGGACGGGCCATCTCCAGCCTTCTCCTCTTGCGCTCTCATTCGCGTTCTCTTTACCGGCGATATGAACGCTCGGCAAGTTTAACATACGAATTAATGAAGGTGGACCTTCGACTGTTTCGCCGTTCACCTGAACCCTCTCTCTCTCCGTGTTCCGAGGAATCAGCCCGTTGTCAGTGGCCAATAGCCATGTCGTATCTTCGATCAGAGCCAGATGGCCTCCACGTACGCACATTATGCCCACAGCATGAATTCGATGGACCTCGCCCCATGGCCTTCAACCCTTTTTACCACCCACGCTCGAGCTCTCGAGTCCTCATACATCTCCTGCACTGATTAGCGCGGAAAAGCGGTACATTGCTGTGTCGTGCTGTGACACGATGGCCTGCGGGGCCCGAGCACGGGAGGTCGTCCTCTTGCCTTCCCCCTCATCCACACCCTCACCTTCTGTTCCTTCGGATTCCTGAGCCTTACATTTCCTGGATGGCAGGAACTCCTCTCAACCTCGGAGTCTATCCCGATGCACGGGATTTTCGAATTCAGCAACAGAAAATCTACGTTGTCTCCGGAAATCAGTACCTTTCGAACGAGGGACAAGGTGAGCAAATAGAATCGAACTACATCTGTGCTTTATCGCGCTAAGATTGCGCCTTTAGACCTCGTTCTTCGACTCAACCCGATTCCCGATGCCTCTCACACCCGAAATCGAAAGACTTCACCCCCTGACTCGGAGTGTTTTCCTGGAACCAGAGAAGAGGTAGTCCAGGATATCACTACCTGGGCTGACGCGATGGACTCCGCTCCTGGGACTGAGGAAGGGGTGATGGGGACTACCCCTGCCGCTGTGGTGGTATATACCCCAACCCCTCACATCTACTGGCTTCACGGTTTCGCTGGTTCTGGTAAATCGGCGATTTCCCTGAAGATAGCCAACGTATTCGAAGGGTCGGGGCGCTTGCTTGCAAGCTACTTTTTCTTCCGTAACGCGGGCGACAGGGGCACGCTGAACAGGTTTGCGACGACGTTGTCGAGCCAACTGGCATCTGCGCTGCCTGCGACCGTGCCGCTCCTCGAAGCCGCTCTGAAAACCGATTCCGGTTTGCTGAACAACCACGTTTCCCTGAATCGACAGATGGAACGTTTGGTCTACGAACCGTTTATGGCCGTCATGCAAGGAGACATTCTTGAAGAGGCCCGCGCCAAGGGACCATTCATCGTTGTGATTGACGGACTCGATGAGTGCGAGGACAAGCGAGGGGTGGAGGAGCTCATCGATCATATGCTCGACTTCTTCGAGCGGTACCCAACGATCCCACTTCGAGTCTTCATCGCGAGTCGAGTGGAACAACATATACGCGCTCGTCTCGAAGTCGACGGGGTTCGGTTCAGCGACCTCGACAACTACAAGACACAGGATGATATCCACAAATTCCTAAGGGCCTCGTTTCATGCCGTGGCAAAGCGGGACCGTGTCATCCGAGCTTATGTTCGAGCGCACGGACAATGGCCAACACAATCGGATATGTATGACTTAATGGAGCATATAGGCAAATCCTTCGTTCTTGCCTCGTTAATCTTCAAAGTCATCGTCCACCCAGACCCAGAAGATGATCCCTCGACGCCAATGGAACGACTCCCTCGTACGCTTCAGATGAATAGCCTCGACAGCATGTACACCCAAACACTTACCCGTTCACAACATCTCCCCCATTTCCGCAACATTATCTCTACCATCGCACTCCTTCGCGAACCACTCTCCATCGTCGAAATATCAGACCTTCTTGACGTCGAAGTTTTCGAAGTCGTTCGCGTCTTGCTGAACCTGCAAGCGATCATCCATGTCCCGGGAACCGACGAAGAGGGCAGGGTGACTCTTTGTCATACGTCCCTCCGCGACTTTCTCACCACCGAGAGCCGCTCTGGGTCATTCTTTGTCCTGCCTTCATTTCATCTCCATCTGTCGTACCATCTCGTCTCCTCCCTCTTCAAAACCCCGAGGGATAACGGGCCGATCCACGATTATAGCATGTGGTATTTGAAAGACCACTGGCGAGAGGCCGCGGCATTTGCCGAATCATCTGCCTCCACCTTGACCAATGAGATCGAGAAGTTCAAGGCTCCCCATTCTCTGCGCGCCAATAGGCTGCCTTATCGTGGTTTCCTCTGTGATATGTTTTTCTTCTCCCTCTTGTATAATCCCTCAACCTCGGATGGCTTCACACACTTTCTTACCGAGTGCGCCAAACAATTGGCGCTTGTGGCGGAAAGCCCCGACGACCGCATTGGACCCTGGCTGGAAACGGTCATGAATTTCTATGTCCTAGGTGGTCCCTCATTGCGCACGTTTCAATTCGCTGAACCCACGTGCAAAACGGTCCAACATCACCTGCGACGTGCATCAGCTGCTATCTATGCCAAAGTATCTCTTTTTCTAAAATTTGTTCATCCGTTTGTGTGACTGAATACACATTTCCAGTTTCCAGAAATTCTAGGCCGCCGAAATGACGTATTTACAGTGGAACACAAGTCCTTTGCTCTCAATGCTGTATGTGCACTCGACCTTGAGTTACGGCTTTCTCAAAACAACTCCTCTTCCAGAACAGCATTTCGGCCATAGATATTCTCAGTGTACGTCGCAGGCTTTTGGGCCCGCAAATCACCCGAGCGGCTGAATATTTTTTCAACAGGTACTGGAGTGGATAGTGGCTCGTGCTCAACACAAGTGGGAGGAAGCGAAGGCAACGCCGCGATCTCCCTGGAAGCTTTCAATATACCCGGAGTTTCTTACCAAAATAATTAGATTCAGTTTTGATTCGACTTCCACTAGTAGTCAAATTCGGGGGTATAGTGATGCATGTTTTTGATGACGACTGGGAGAATTGTCGATGAAAAACTGTAGAAGGCAAGAAACGCATATACATATTTCCGGTGCAAATGTGCTGAGTTCTCGTGTCACCCATGCCATTTGGATACCATGTACACTCACAAACTCCAAAATGCATCACCGAGCAGATTGGATCGCTAGTCATTGCTCTCAAGATTGAACTCGTCCATCCAAGTCAAGGTTTCCTGTTGCTCCAATCCCTCTGCTCCTGATTTTTATTACCTTTATCGCGGCCGCTGGCTCACAGCATCGGACTTCGCAAAATTCGGGAATTCATTGTATGTGGTCATAGTCATAGCGGTGTTTATACAGGCGAAAGCAACATGTTCATGAATTCGATCTCGACGTCAATAGCACAATATATCAAACAAGACAACGAAATATACAGCAAGAGAAAGTAGAACATTCGATAGATAGGAAAAGCAGAACCCAACATATATATCGCACACCCGGAGAATGCAGCAGGCAAAACCAATCCAGGCTGACGGCACTAGCAATCTGAGTCGTTGAAGCGCCCCCTAAGAGCGACCCATTTATCGGTATCGGTGAGTTTGCTGCTTGAAGGTCGAGGTTGAGTTGGACATGAAGACGACGAGGTTAAATCTGCGTCGAGATCTGGGTTGGGAACCGAGGTCTGCTTGATATGNTTTTTTTTTTGTTTCGTTCAATTTTTAGGATTATTGTTGGGTGCATGTGCGAGGAGGCACGATTCGTGGTACCATTTTCGGCAGGAGGGGACGGGGAGTCGTGGACAGAAGTGCATGGGGTTTTGGAGGCGGGGCTGTAGGGTTTGGAGCAAATGCAGAATATACTGCAGGATTTGGGGGGAGGAATTCGGATTGCAAATGAAGGGGTAGTGAGTTGGTTGGTGACAGCAGAACAAATGCCAGTGTCTCTGGATGGAAAAGAGAACCGTGATTACGGCCACTCTTCAGTCTCCCGGCAAACGACACGAGCTGCAACTTCCTTCAGGGCGTTCAACGTGGCCTGGCTCGGTTGTTCAGGGCAATGCCTAAATCCCAAAAGCGCCAGTGGTGTCGCTATATTAGGCTTGAAATAATCCAACAAGCTCGCCGCGAACTCGTCAAAGGAAATTCGACGGAGTGTAATTTCACAGCGGACGAGCGAGAAGATGAGGTGTTGGAGTGCCGGAAAGACACCTTGTCCGAGCGTGATGATCACCTCCTTGAACTCGTATTCAAAACGTGAGTTGATATAAAGTAGCTGGAGGTGCGGTGCTGTCGCGATCGTGGTCCAGAGGTGATCTCCAAGCCTATATATCTTCTGTCCAGCCCAGTCTTCATCCCCCTCAAGAGGACCCAAAATCTCCACCACTCTAACCTTGCCGAATGACCATTTGTGCTGGTAGTCCTGAGGCTCGGCAAAGGGGTGTATTTCGTCATTTATGCGATATCCGAGTTGCTGTCCTGAACTCGAAAAATAATTTAGTGTGACTGAGGGTGGGGATCGTTTTATTCTATCTGGTTTGAACTGATCCGGGGACTCTGTCGTATTCCAGGCGAGAATGAACCAGCTTAGAAAGGACCCACCACCTGGCCTGCCAGTGCACACATGTTCTGGCTCAATGACACCCTTCTGTGCACGCTTCCACGCATCGAAAAATTCTCTCATTCTGTGGGAGAACTCCTGGTCGAGGTGGACTTGGAGATGCGCAGGGTTGGGTGGAATCTGAATGCCCTTCAAGACATCAAGTAGCGAATCTGAGTGCAGGTTCAAGGTGAGAGATTCAAGATGTGACAGACAGACTTGGCCAGGCGCGTTTGGGGCGTGAGAGAAGTTCGACGGCAAGTTGAATCGAAGGCCCGTGAGGTATAAAGTTTTCAGTCCAGGTGATAACGACAGGAGCTCGAATAGGCTTCCGACGAGATCCCCATTCAAGATAAGGTGAGTCATGCCCTGCAACAGCTGGCGACTGGATTCCAAAACAAGTCTCCACCCCGCCACCTCAAGACGCTGCAGTTTCGGCGGGCGATTCTTGAGCACCTTATCTAATTTCAAGGCTGGTGGCAATTCGAGCATCTTTGGGGCGATCCCAAGGAGGAAATCCTCGAGATTGCTGAACTCCCCCTCGGAAAAGATATTGGCTACCTCCGCTTCGAGTCCCCCATCCAGGTTACGGTCAAAATTTCCCAATACGAGAGAGAGCGACTTGATTTTGCTCGACTCTTGTTGCAGAGTGCGAACCAAATCCAACTTGAAGGCGATTGTCAATGGAATATCCAGGCCATGTTCGTGATCCTGGGGGRGTCTGTCGCGCGTATAAGTGACAGAGATCTTCTGGGATCTTGCATGATGCGCCATGAAGCTGAGCATCCGACAACCCCTCCACGACGCCGACCGCACAAGGCGTACATCCACCCAAAACTCGGGACAGCCAAGCATGGTGGTCCGCCAAGAGTGAGAGACGTGGCAGAGTAGGATGTATTGCGAAGCTATCTTCTTCTCTCCTGAATCCAGGTCCTCCCGCCTGACGAGCAACAGGATATTGCATAAGATTTCGGGTGGGAGTCGAGAGATGGGGGAGAGGGCGTTCCGACGACGCTTCAGGTCGGTGAGCTCGCTCTGGAGCTGTTCGATGCGTGCATCGAGTGCTCTCTGGGTTTCTATATCGTCGGGATCCATTTGGTCGAGAAATAGGCCTCCTAGGTGCTGTAGTAGGGCTTGGCGTGTCTGCGGGGTGCTGGATCTTGAGAAGATCGATCGCGACCTGGTGTGTGTGTGTATGTGTGAGTTCAAAGGTCGGAACATGACCACCGACCCGGAATCAGTTCGAATCAGGCTACCCAGCGCGCCGTCAGCAAACGCTATCTCCGAAGCGGATATATGTTGAGTCAAGTATATTCAGGGCCAAGGTTTATCTGCATACCGGAGGGTCGTCCACAATTCCCTTTAGCACTCCGAGGACCACAGCGATCGTNNTATTCCCAGTGAGAACCCCACCTGGACCCACGATGACCAGCCGTGATCCATCGTGNCGNTTTTCGRATYCGAAAAACGCACGATCGAGCAAGGTGGGTCATCATCAGTCACGAACATGGGACACTCAATCGTGACCTATCGTTACCCATCTGGCCCCATCGTGTTCAACGTACCGAGCACGATGGGCCACGATACRATTCCTGCTTTTTTTTATTTCAATATTACTCGATATTCAGTTACTCAATCGTGCTCCATCGTGACTTGTAGGAATCGCTATCACATCTGKATTTTTGCAGTAAAACTATGGTACACTTGGTCTAAAATTACATTGAATTCATTTCTTYCGCTGCCTCGAGTCCGTTTCTCCAGGCCACATTCAGCAAACGATATAGTACAAGCAGGACTGCAAGAAAGCGAAATAAGATTCAATAAAAGCTGGCAAGAAAAGGGGTACTCACAGTTGCAATTTGTGACGACAGAAAGCATTAAGACAGCCTAAAAGGAGCTGTCAGTCAGAGCATCAAAACGACGTCGAATCACTCACAAAGCAGAGCAAAAAGGCACCAGGAAAGCGTAACACAAACTCACAAACTTAAAACGGACTCAGGCGTCAACGCTACCAGCAGAGACTTACGGCGTGGTGTGGTGCTCGGCTTCAGTCTTGACCTTCTCTTCATTCAGTGGCCAAAACTCAAACGGTGTTAGAATTCACATCCCGTGGCGTTCAGCGATGTCTTCAGCTCCTGAGATCCTACCGACACTCACCTATTGCTCCATTGGAATGCCCTTGTGGGTCACTGTGCCCGGCGGCGCTGCCTCGACGCATAGTCGGCGAACCCTTGGCAAGCGTGGACCCGCCATTACTGGATCCAAGATCTCTGAGGCCTGACAGGACATCAGAGCAGAGATCGCCTTCCATGAGGTCAAAAGAGGTGTCCGACATGATAGATGTGAGGAGGAATGATGTGGGGAGGAGCAAAGGATTGTTGCGCGAGTCCACAACTCCAAACGGCGCAGAAACCCTAACTCCAGTCTCGGACTTTGCAATCGCACCAATACTTTTACTGCGCATTACAAAATCAATAGGAAGGTGTTTTTATTGAGTATTGGATAGGTGTGTTACATGGGATGGTGGAGATCGCACGATAGGTCATGATGGTAAGGTCGAAAGAATATCGGCGATGAAATTCTCATGATGGGCCACGATGGGTCACTGTCTCACCGATGGGTCACGATTGGCCATCATGGGTCCAGACGGGGTTCTCACTGGGCCTCATGTCAGCTGACGTGTATTTGCATTAGAGCGTCGAATGCGATTAATTAGATCCTTTCCAAGAAACGCACGAAGGGAACGGACTCCCTCCTCCTGTGCACGCAGCAGAATACCAATCTCCGACAAGTTGAAATGAAAGAAAACAGTGTCTCACTTCATTCAAACGTCGTCAGAGATATGGAACATGGAGGTGTCAATTAGCTATCTGCCGTCCGATCACAAACGCCCAATAGATTATCCTTTCTCGAACTAATTGTGCTTACTTCTGTTCGGATCCGGAGCTCGCTGCATAATCCGGCGGGCGTCTGCAAGTATATGTTTTCATCTGAACAGATTGGGCAATCAACCACCTGTGGCCTCTGTCCTGGTACCGACCCTGAGAAGGGCGTCTAGATCACGTACCAGCTATCACTCAGTACGAAGAAGGCCAGGGGGGAAACTACCTATTGGTGGTGGACGCAGGCCAGCTGCGACGATGTGAGCCTAGTAGCAGCTAGCTGCGCTGCTCTTGAGGTGCCCCGTTCCAACTGGTTGCGCGTACTGGTCAATGTGCCCCCAGTATCGTGTTTTCGGACCTTTGAGCCCGATTGGATGAGATTGACAGGCACGCGTGCCCTAGCAGATGTCCGCAGCGATTAAATATGCGATGCGTAGGAAGTGGCCGAGGTAGGTCGTTGACGCCACATGCACACTCCAGGGCTTCGGCTCTGAGTTGAGGAACAGATCAGACCTGCAGTCTAGGTCGAGGACACATCTGTCATGGGTTTTTAATAAATTGTAACATTTGTAACACCTAAACGAATTGGGCGGCGCCTGAACGAATCGGGCCAGGACTGCGAAATCCAGCGTCTGCCAATGTCCTCGCCCATTTCGTTCATTGATTTATCCAGACTGTTTGAAAATAGTCTTGATTCGTCTGTGTTCTGCCCGGGCCTTTCTGCTTCCAGCTGGAAGCTCATTTTTTAACAGTCGTCTGGCGAAGCGTGTGACAGCCGAAATGTCCAAATATTTGTCTGCAGGTTGTCTTCCGCTGTATGCTCAGCTCTATGTGATCCAACCTCAGGAGAATCTTTACATGCCCACCTCGATCATATCAACTTTCCACTACGTCGGAGCTGTGTCTCAACGATGGGGGTATGATGTGCCATCAAGGCCTGATTAGCAACCTATGTCTTGCATTGGGAAGGGACGCACAAAAGTTTAGTTTTCCAGAGACCATATGAAGGAGGAACAAGTGATCGAAGTTCAGGAGCATCTGCGCAATGATAGTGTTAGTGCGAGGCTCAAGCATATAGATGACGCACGGAGGCTAATAAAATTTAAAAAATAAATTTGTCGCAAAAATCATAGCGGCGATCAAACGGCATCCAACGCGTTGCAACGCGAGCCGAATGATATCCCGTCTCAACAAACCCTCCAGCCGTGGCAACGCGGTTGGAACTGGTGTTGGGAGTGCCGTTGGACAGCCGTTGCTTGCCCAAAATAGGTTCAATGCCCCCTTCAGCCGGGCTGCCAACTCTATTTAGGGCCATCAACGGCCATCAAACGGAGCGGGCGTTGAAACGCTTGTTCGGGTTTTTGCGACATGCTATACCTACTATGATGGGCACTTAGAACCTTATGAGGCGTGGGACGAATCGCTCTCGATGCTGAGTCTTTTGGCATTACCTGCGAGTCTTGAACCCAGGCATAGAAAAGCATTGACAAGTTACTAGTGGTGGATCCGAGTCATAATCATGGTGAAGAAGTGCTGGCCAGACAATCACCATCGATTGTCCCGCCCCGGAACGGTGATGCCGCCTCTGTCACGAATCACACTAGAGATCCCTGCACACATGTGGATATCTTCAACGGTGGAAACATTGATTGACATGCGGAAAGAGTTGCTGGTCCAGGTATACGTGCCTAGGGAGGGCCAATTTTGAAGAAACCTTGACTAAAGCAAGGCCCGATTTCAGTGACGAGGGGAAGAGAACGGAGAAATAGCATGATGACAAAAAGGGAAGGATATACGCGCGAACACGGGGCCTTCGAAGCCGTATTTCTTGGCACTTGAAACTGCACAGTACAAGTAACAAGTACCCGAGGCATTTAGAGGCCTCGGAAACAGGGGTTGACCGGTCCTTTGAACGCCATCACTCCTTTAAACGGCGGCCATTTTTTATGCTCAGCTTGTCAAAACAGCCAGTTTTTTGGTACTACAATTTCGTTTGATACCTCATCTACCATAAATAAGAGTCGGAGAGCCGCTTACAGCTCTCGTCAAGGTGTAGGCACCAGATCATTGTTGATTCTGAGTAAGTCTCAGATGGGCTGAGGTGACTAAGTATTGTGGTATTTTCAGATATTCCAAAGGGGAATGCCATCCATTTTTGAGGCCTACACATACACATGGACTATTTTAGGGTATTCAGCATATTAGTTCGAGAGCACAGTACCCTAATGGTACTTGAATCAATCCGGGGGGTGTGGTTGATGAGCGTGACAGCTGGACTGTTGCGTGCATCAAATCTAGTATTCAAATCTTGGATTCCACTAGTATTAGTAACCGATGTTACGCAATGTAAGTGGTTAGTATGTCACACCCATCAGTCGCGGGTCACACTGTTCAGAGGTTTTGAGCGAAATTCGACCTGCAGTCGTTCAGGCTAACTTTATGGAAAGGATATGCAACTTCCCTTGTCCAGAATTTTATATAGAGCCGCTGAAATATTCTGCTCTATGATTATAACCTTATATTTTTAGCAAGCTTGAAGAATAAAATTTATATGTATGTCACAATATTACCACGATCGAGTCTATTCCATGCGACCACAGTCAAAACAAGTGTCGACATGCTGAGAAAGGGGGTGAGATGAACACGGAACGGGAAGCAAAGTCAGGTTCTGCATGCCAGTGGGTGGAGTCGATTGGCATGGACCACTACTCATGTCCAAGGTCCACGTTCAAAGTATGCGTAGCACGGGCCAACATCTCGTCTCATCTATACGCACGTCTGTGTTGCCTTCAAAAAGGGGGAAATCGCACCGATCGATGAAGTGAACCAGTTGAGGGGATTCTCACTCGACTTCGACGACTCCCAGCGGCCTTGAGAATAGGATCAAATTTAATTCATCTCCATGGTCGGGAGTTGCTGAGGTATAGTGGGCCAACCCTACTTACCACAAAGCACCTACCGTATGGCGGTCGGTTATTCCCATTCATCGGTGTCATCAGCCAATTGACTTCGAGCCCACCGATCTGAACCCGCCTACTCTTTCTTCAAGCTAGGCTCAAACGCTGGATGAGCCAGCGTTTGAGCCATGACGAACTAAACCTTCATCGTCAAGCCACCTGCCAGCGATGATTTCTCTAGAGATCCAATCAGCTCAAGTGAGAGGTTCAGCTCTGA
>SDEE01000847.1:0-19647 GCA_004126415.1 Candolleomyces aberdarensis
TATTGCCCGCCTGATGCCAACCACCGCCCCTTCTGCCTGCCTGCCTCGACACTGACCGCCGCCCCCTCTGCCTGCCTGCCTCGACACCGACCACTGCCTGCCTGAATCAATGCTGACCATCACCTGCCTGCCTCAATGCTGACTGCCTGCCTCAATGCTGACTGCCGCCCCCTGTGCCTACCCGCTGACAATGCTGATTGCCGACATGCATGCATACCAACGACATTTGTCGCCATGTGCACCCTGATGCCTTCTGCCTTGATGCCAACTGCCGACCTCTGCTGCTGATGACATTGACACGTGCAACGACGATATTTGTCGTTCGTGCATCTGACACTTGTTGTCTGTGCGTGCCCTGATGCCCTTGATGCCCTCTGCCTGGTGGTGACAGCGATAACAACTAAAGAAGTTGTTGTTGTTAACAGAGGAACAATGTGGCAGTATGCTGCACATCCTCCACATTGATATCTAACCTCAGTCATTTTGAATGAAGATGATGCAATGTAGATGATATTGCTGACATATTGTGGTATTGCATTCTCTTGCATTGTCTTTCATGACATAGAAATGGTGCTGTTTCCTTGTCTGTTTGCTATTTTATATCTCTCAAAGTTCCCTTTGCCATTTCATGTATCCTGGAGAGCAGGGCTCCAAAATTCCCTTTGCCATTTTCTGAGGAGCATTCTTTGTGCCATTTCTGGAGGGGGCTTGGGGCTGTTTGGGACTCCACTATTCTTTCGTTTTTCAGCCCTTTGATTTAAAACAATACTAACAAAATTATATAGCAAAGCTTAGTCTGCTGCTGCTCCAGCAAAGAAACCCAAAAAAAGCTCTAATGCAACCCCTCGGTTGGTTTTTTATTTTGGCATTTAACTTATGCTTGTTTACTCATTTATATTTAGTGCTGAGCAGATTCTTGCAGCTTCTAAGGCCTCCATTGCTCCGCCTCCTCGTCATAAAGCTGCAGGAGGATCTTTTGCCAGTGCAGATGTCCCAGTTTGTAGTTGCCGTACCAAGTTGGATACCCCTGAGACTAGTGATGACTCTGAGAAGGAGGACAAAATGGAGATTGAAGATGATACTGACAACACTGAAAAAAATGAGGAAGAGGCTGAGTTGGTTGCAAGGAGTGGTATTGTTGAGAACCAGAAAGAGAAAGGGGCTGAGTTGGATGTAGGAAGTGATTCTGATATCCAGGTTGAGGACAGCAAGAATGACGGTCAGAGATCTCATCATAATTTACTGCACTGACTTACTCACTCTTAGATATTGAGATGCATGATTCACCCAGCCTGCCCATGGGTCTTCCCACTCTTCTGGAGGCATTCTTTGTGGTTGTTGTGACACTCATTGCTTTGCTGATATGCAAGAGAATATTGATACAGTGCCCAGTGTTGCTGCAAAAGGGCGGGTTTTGATCTCCACAACATCCAAAAACCCTGCTAACTATGAACCAGAAGAATGAACCAGAAGATGAGAAACCTACAGCTGTAGTTGATATCCTTTACTTACTGTTTTTGGGCAAAGTTATCAGAGCTATAAAGGTTAAATACCCCAAAATCTGCAGTAAGTGTTTCTAATTTGATTCTGAGATCCTTGCTCATGTTTTATTTATTCTCAGTGAAAACTTCAGCTTGAGGGTTGGCCATAATCATATCCGTGTGGGAGGATGGATGTTGGCTTGCAAAGGGTACCTATGAAAGCGCTCAAGAGAATGATGAAGAAGCTGAATGGGATGCTGATGGAAGACAGCCAACTTTACGGATTCTCCAAGTAAGTATTTTATAATTCATTTATTGAGCAAGTACTGATGTATCATAGTTGGACTATGAGGTTGGAGCTGATTCAATCCCAGATGCTCCTGAATCTGTCCTCCCATTCCATCTTGGACATCCACGCTCTCGCTCCAGTACTCCAGGAGCTCGACCATTTTCTACTGGGTCTTGTGGTGCTACACCTGGCTCCTGTGCTGGAACACCTGGCTCCACTTTAGGTGTTGTTGCAGCAACTTCATCCCTGGTTATCTCCTCTACAGCTGATGACACAGCCAGAAAGGAAGAGCTTGTCAACTTGTTGAGCATACCTCAGGACCCACTGCTGGATAAATCCCAAGGATCACTCCAAGTTTGCTTTCAGCGTTGGGAGACCATTCAAACCGCTCATCAAGTTTGGAAAGCCAAGAAAAAAGATGGTATCTGGCCAAGCATACTTCAAATCACTGAGCTAGAAATCAATGGCTTACTCTTTGGAAAGTTTATGTATCATAAATACAACACACTGTTCAAGAAACTGGTGCATGCTAAGCCAGAGCATACTGAATCACATATTCAGCAGCATCAAAAGATGCAGGCCTGGCTTTGTGAAGCTGCAAATGCCCCTCCCTCTTTATCATTGTGGGAAGGCATAACCAAGGGGACCAAAGAAAGCTATAGCTTGGCCAAGCTTGAAGAATGGATGGGGTTGATTGAAAAGAAAGCTAAAAAGAAGGCTAAGAAATTTCAAAGCACTGTGTAAGTACATATGTGCTGGGTTTGACTTGATATTTATTCACACATGGAACATTTTAGCTATTTGTTGATCTGGCTCTGTTTTGCTTTATGCTCTGTTTTGCTTGTCAACTTGTTTGACACTTTTAATGTTTTGGTCTATGCTCTTTTGCTTTCTTCTGCCAGTACTAAGCTTTGCTCAACATGCTGATAAGGACATGATTAAAGCCAATACTAGAGTGACAAAAAGTCAGCTGAAGTATCTAAAGTATTTGCTTTTAAGATGCTCTAGAAGCACATAGGATGGAGACTTAATGAGGTTTGGACATCACTCCAGTTGAACAGCTAGCTGTGGCTTCTATCACCATTATTGCTGTTGTTTATGCCTCAGTAAGAAACAAGCTTCTACTAGAATGGGTAGATGAAATGAAAATGTGAATGCCCAACTATAACTATAACAATGTACAGACAAAGGAAATAATAAATACTAGCATGTACACTGCACATTTACTCCTTGCAAAGTCTCTTCTGGTTTTAAGGGCTGTGTTGATGGTTGTTGACCATTATATTCCCAAAAAGAAGACTTAAGGTTGCTCTCCATCTTTTTGCCTTTATTCCTGCGCAATATCAATAATGAGTATATATTTATAGTTACAGTTGTTATTAATAAGAAATGGCACAGCAGCACCTTGGCATATTCAATACTCTCTTTTTATCTCTTTTTTTTTTGTTAGCTGAGGCCTGGACTTTTGTTATTTAGCAATTTTGTGTACACTTATTTACCAAGTTCCATTGATCATACAGCTTTAGATAGTTCTTAGCTTATTTTTCCCAAAAAGTTATTGCTGCTTTATTTGTTTACCTTGTGTATTGCAAATCAATTTTTTGTGACTTCTTATTTTGCATGACATAATATTTGATTAAAGGAACAGATATGGCTGTAAAGTACAACCTTATGGGTTGACTTTGTGATTATTTAGAGTAAAAGTCTTTTGCTTTGATTACATCTATTGATTCAGGGAAAATAATACTGGCGCTCTTTTTGTTTGCTTCAGACAGCAACACAACCACCTACATTTGAAAATAAACTGTTCAAAAAGCTTGGCTTCATCGAAACTTTTTTTTAAACCTTACATCCTTTGTTTCTATATATCTTTTATGGTTAATTGTCAGGACTTTACACTAACCAATAAATCTATGTGGATTTTACATAAACTCCAGAGAGTTTTTTACAGATTTTGTTAATTTAGTGACATTAGATGGATTTTCAATGTGTCTCTGACCTGGAGTTTTTAAAAAGAAACCTACTGAAAGCAAAACAATGTTCAATTCAAACTGCAAAAGTGCTATCAAAGCCAGAGGCAGGGATCCTTGAAGGATAGACAATGAGATGAGTAAAGCATGCTATAGAGGTCTTGCCTGGAGCTGCACTTCTGGCCTTTGTTAGAAAAAAAAGGTTTTCTCTTTCCAAATATA
The DNA here is from genome assembly GCA_004126415.1 of Candolleomyces aberdarensis. Taxonomy (NCBI): domain Eukaryota; kingdom Fungi; phylum Basidiomycota; class Agaricomycetes; order Agaricales; family Psathyrellaceae; genus Candolleomyces; species Candolleomyces aberdarensis. The sequence goes on from SDEE01000847.1 coordinate 3,963, forward strand.
TGTGGATAGTGTGAATGGTAATGCCACGTCAGAATCGCTAGGGCGAAGGCAAAAGGAACTTGGGGAAATTGTAGAGAATGTGGTTAGTAGTGGAAAAAGAGGAGAAAGGAGATGAAAATGAGGAGGAGATTTATTGGACAACCCATCTCAACAGGCACCCTATTCAGCCATCATTGTGCTCAGCTGTCACAGCTTGAGCACAAAGTCGGAGCTGCAAAAGGTCGTCGGGTTTGTAAGGAATTTGGTTGTTGAGGATCAGAAGATCCTTGAATCTGGTTGATATCTTTGATGTTCACAGCATCAAAGAAAGTATACAAAACAACTCAGAAGTGTTATCGATGTTGGGAGGATAGTGAGCGATGGTCGCAGTTATTGTTGAAGGGCACTTGGCTTGGACAACTGAGCTACCACAAGCAGTGGTGGCGGGTGGAGGAAGGATGGTGGTCTTGAGAAATTAAGAGTAAAATGATGCCTGTGGTCACAAGAAATTACAGCTGGTGGTGGTCAGAGAAAAAGAGGTGGTCGCAAGAAATAGAGAGTTATATGGTGTTTGTGGTTGTGAGAAATGACAGGTGATGGTGATGGTTGGAGGAGGGAAGGTGGTCATGAGAATTGGAGGTCCATATGGTGCCTGTGGTCGAGAGAAATGACAGCTGGTAGTGGTGGTTGGAGGAAGAAAGGTGGTTACAAAAAACAGAGGTATATAAAGCCTGTGGTTGCAAGAAAGACAACTAATCCTGCCTGTGGTCGCAAGAAATGGCAGCTGGTATAGGCAGTGGTGGTGGTGGTGGTTGATGGAAGGAAGGTAGTTACAAGAAGTAGAGGTTTATGATGCCTGTGGTTGCAAAAACAAGGAATAATGGTGCCTGTTGTGGTAATTATCCGGAAATCTGCGCCTGAATGACTGCCTCTGTGCAAGCAGTGGTAACGGTGATACAACTGTATTCGCTTTTTTGCGAATAAACATCATTTATTGAATAAAACATTCATAATTCAAGACACAGTCATATTTAATTAAATCTCCATGCTACTAAAACCTACCAGTCTTGAGACATTTTGTGTGGCACAAAGGATAAATAAAGAGTACACACTACAGGCAAGAATTCATAAAGTCAAGGAACAAATGTTCCTACAAATGCAGTCCTAAATTCTAAATTTATACACCCAGTTGACAATGGAAGAAATTGCTTCACAAATTCTGAATTTGGTTAATCATTTGGTCTTATGACAAACACAATTGGAAAGAATTTAAATTTTGTATTGAGACTAAATTCTAATTATAGAGATTCATACATTTTGAGACCATACAAGCAACAGTCTTTTGTATTTGGGGCTCAGAATTGTCCAGGAACAGGTGGCAGAACATGTTTAGAATCAGTCTTCTAAACAAATCAAATATTTCTTTCTAAATGAAGCTGTCAAATTAATTTAAAAAGCTTGAGAACAAGTTTCTGCAGTCCAATTTTAAAGTTTGGTTGATGATATGGGCAGGGGACCAATGGAATGGATGCATTCAAAATTTAGGCAGCAGACGGATAGATTGGCCACTTAACAGGCTCCCTCCCTGGCACTTGGTAATCCATGAAAGGTGAAAAGGGTGTAAAGTACAGCAATAAGTAACTAATCCTTTAGAAGGTAGAAATAGATTTGAGAAGACGTTCTGTATGTGTTTGCAGTAGAACGTGATACAAATTGTCTCTGCAGCACAGCCAGCAAAGATAAGAAAGAAGATGAACAGCATAGAAACCAAGTGTGCAAAGAAGAAGAAAAATGTCAACGGATGGACTGGGACTTGTTAGTGACAGGCTGAATCTGCAAAAGGTTCAGCAAAATGAGACAGGGGGCCAGCAGAGACCGGCACTTACCATCTCCTCCTTCATAGAGCATTCCAAGACTTTGATTGCAATCTGCCCATCTACCTTGCACCCAGCTGCAAGGATTGTACAATTTTTGATAGTTCTAGCCTAGACACTAGTGAGTAATGAGGACTTAGTAGGAAGCTGATGGACATACTGTGACAACTTGAAGGAAGGTAGATGCAGACCTCACTGGAAGGGAAGCGATGCACAAACTGGTTCGCTGATTGACAATGGTCATGTGCCCATCGGGACCATCGCAGACAATGATTTCCCCTTCTTTCGCTGAACAAACTAAGGACAGATTGTGCAAGACTGGCTGTACTTAGCAGTCCTCCACAAGTCCAGCTGGACTCCGGTATGTCCAGTGGACTTCCGGTGGACGTTCATTGAACCTGACTTAAAAAGCAAGATTTTTATGCAATGTCTGGTAAAAATCCAGTAGGGTCCAGTGGAGTCCAATGGACTCCAGCACTTGTCCAGTACTTTTCTGGGACCTGTCCAGTGAAAGTCCAGTTTGTATCCAGTATCAGTCCAGTGAATTTCAAGTGGATTGTGATGTATCTGGCATTAGTCTTATGAGTTTCTTTAACTGAAACTCTGCTGGAACTCCACTGAACTTCCAGTAGAAATCCAAGAAATTTCTGGTGAGTTTTTTTGACTGAAATTCTGCTTGAATTCCACTGGACTTCTGGTGGAGTTCCAGTGAATTTCTAGTGAGNTTTTTTTTGGCTGAAATTCTTGTGGAATTTTACTAGATTTTTACATCATGTGTCGAAAACCTGAGAAATTACTCTGGAATGAGCATCAAGATACTTTTTTTAGTTCTTTTGATGAGCTTGGCAAGCTTTAGTCCCCTGCACAAAAGAGTTTTTACAGCCAACCACATGGCAGCAGTCTCTATATTTTGCAACATGACCATCACAAAATGCTTCACTTCTGGCATTTGCCAAAGCACTGATACATTTTGGATAAGCACAATGCTAAAAAAAGGGTTTTTGTTGTTATTAATTTATGCAAAGCAAAAAAAAAACTTACTATGGGTGACATCACTATTCCATCAACTACAACTATTTTAACAGGATCATAGTTGTTTGGATTCTGGCCTTGATCATTCAAACCAAACCTCTGTTCATGGTGTGGTTTCTGTGTGCATATATATATATTGCTAATCTTTCTTTTTCTTTCCCTGCCAGTGGGGTGAAATGGCTGTAGCATTGGGGCAGCATGGTGCTGTGTACTCACCAGCTGTACTTGGCAGGGATAAGACTACTGTATCTGTAGCTACCAGCCAAAATGACTTCTACCCTCTCTATAGATCCTTGGGTAATGTTCATAGCTCAGTTTGTCAGTCACACAGCAATGCTGTTGCATTGATCAGTTTTCTTGCTATTCCCAAAAGTGCCCCGTTTCAATTTTGCCACACTTTTGCATACTGACTCTTTCCTCAGCAAGTCAAGAGTATTCCAACGATCCCCGATTCTGTAAATCTCGATGCCAGCTGTTCCACACCTCCCTCAGAAAAATTCTCTCTAGTTTTGAGCCATACATGGAGACACCCCAAATCACCAAGTGTGGCAACGGCTACTTTCATCGGGTCATATATAGAATTGGTTCCTACATTGCTGATTACCCAGAACAGGCGCTGTTAGCATGCATAGTGCAGGGGTGGTGTCCGAAGTGAGTAGATATGTCTCAGTACCCTTTGAACATGGCTGATGGTTGCTCAGATGCACTGCTCCCTCTTAAAATCTCGATCACAGCGCTCTTCATCACCAACATGTTTACTGTTCTCATGAACACACTGATCGTGTCGGTATTGGTTTTGGTCTTCGAGAGGTGTGGGACAATTATGGAATAGTTGGGGACGTTATTGTGAGTTCCCAAAATGCCATATTGTGATTAAGAGAGCGAGACTGACATGTATTCTTTCTTTAGCCATTCACTGTCTATTTTCCTCACACTGACATCCATGAGCTTCTCTCACCCGATCTCCTTCATCAGCTCATCAAAGGCACGTTCAAGGACCACTTGGTCGACTGGATCATGCAATACATCAATGATACTGACTCTAAGGCTGAGGCGAAGCAAATCTTAGCTGACATTGACCAAAGGTATAACCATCCACTTCCTCTCTTGAGAACATGTCTGAAATTCATTGAACTCCAGAATTGCTGTCACCCCAAGATTCCCAGGTCTCTGTTGCTTTTACGAAGGTCAAGGCTTCAAGCAATGGACTGGCGATGACTCAAAAGCGCTGATGAAGGTGAGTTGTTTGGTCACTTGTCCCTGGCCTGCCACTCATTTGTATTGTTTAGGTGCTATTACCTGCAATTTCTGGCCATGTTCCGAAGCAGATGGTGCACACTGTTTGCAATTTCTTAGAGTTCACCTACCTTGTTTGTCGATCAGTCATTACAGAGGACGACCTTCGCCAACTTGACACTCTGGTCCTTCAGTTCCATCGCAATCGAGAGATCTTTTGTGAGGTTGGGGTTTGGGTTGATAGCTTTTCCTTGCCACGTCAACATGCCATGGTCCATTACTGTCACCTCATCCAAGAATTTGGCACACCGAATGGCCTATGCTCATCCATCACGGAATCAAAACACATCAAAGCAGTCAAACGGCCCTATCAAAGGTCAAGCCGCAACAAACCTCTTGGCCAGATGCTGGTCACAAACCAGTGCATCGACAAGATACTCACAATGTGTACCAAGCTTCAATTTTTTTGACAACAGTGGGCTACCAGTATCCCCCAAATCAAAATTGCGCCATCTGTTCAACCTCCTCCAGTGCCAGATCCCAATAGTGAAGGGTCTGAAGGGGATGCTGTGGATGAGCCAGCAAGTATGGGTGATATCAAGCTGGCAAAATGCGCAGGTGTGTCGCTTTTTTGTGCAAATGACAACTCACTAACACTACTGTCCCTCCATTGTAGTACCACATCGTTCCCAAACTGTGGAGAGGTTTCCAATGAGGTTCAGCAGCCATGCCTACTCGATCGAGTATGGCAATACATTTTCAACTACACAGCCAATCACATCCCTCAATCTCCGCAAGATATTGATCTCAACAACTGTCCAGACGTTGCAGACCTCAAGATCCACACCTACCCTTCCGCATGAGCCGTTTTGTTTGCACCAAGTGATATCTCCAGTATTCAAGGAATGTGTGCTGAACGCATACAAGCTGTCGCAAAATGGCAGGGTGGCCGCCCTTGATACGATTGTGTCTTCATTGGCAACTCGGAGGAGCCTGGCTTTCACGGATTTCTTGTTGCCCGCGTGTTCCTGTTTTTTTATTTTACGTGGGATAACACAAGACATTCCTGCGCCCTCGTGCAATGGTTCTCAACCGTGGGTGACAAACCTAGTCCAGACACAGGCATGTGGGTTGTCCAGCCTGATTTCATCCATGGACGAACGCCTTCACTAGATGTCATTCACTTGGATTCTATTTTTTGCGCTGCTCACCTCATCAGTTTTTCTGGGAAAGACACCAGGATTCCTCTTTACGGATTTGATCACTCTCATTCTTTAGACAGTTTCAACGCCTTTTATGTGAATAAATATGCAGATCATAATGCACATGAGATTGCTAGCTAGATATAAACACCTCTGGTGTCTCTGGCCCACAAAAGCTTTCCAAGCTGTCAAGCTTGCACCCAAGCCGTTAAATCCAAGACCAAGCGTCGAATCGCAAGCGTAAGCCATCAATTGCAAGATCAAGCTTGTCAATTCCAAGCCCAAGCGGCGGACATTTTACTGATGTCGACAGTTATCTATTATTGATGTAACAAATGTGGGGTAGCATAAGGGAGCTCTTTGATCCGCTACCACCATGTTTGGATCTTTTTCCACGCATAGTGTGGGTGGGACTATGCCCATTCGCTGTCCTTGATGACAAGTGCTGCTCAACGTCGCCAACACAGGCCCATAGGTTAACACCGACTGCCCCTTAGACACCAATAGAGTCAGTATACCCACTTCACAGTGAAATTGCAGTTGCTTGTCAAGGCCAGGAACTTTTAACTTGTTGATCTCATAGTTGTCCAAAACCAATGCTTTTCATGTAGCCTCCAGCTGAGCCAGCCGATCCCTCTCAGCCTCTGCACGCTTCACCAGCCATCTTCAATTCTTCAAAACTCGGTGTTTTTTGTGCTTGATGTGTCGCTCCCTGATCTTGCGGCTGCATCCTGAAGCCTGTTGCTGTCTAGCCGCCTTGCGTACAAATGACTGATCTGCGTGGGATTGAAGCTTGGACTGGGCGAAATCGGCAGTACCATTGTTCTGGTATTGTTACATTGACGCTCTTGTGGAATAAGAGTAAGACATATTCAAGTTCTTGATACGAGATCTGTTCACGTGCAATGGTTGTTCTGGTCTGGTGAGGCTTTCTACAAGATGTCAAGGTTCAAGCTTATACAAGGCTTTTGTATAAGTTCAGTTCAAGAGGTTTGTTCTAAGGTTCTGGGCTAAGCATTGACTTAGCAATTCTGGGTTCAAGTATTCACTAGAGAGGTTCTATTAAGAAGGAGCTAAGGAATACAAACTATCCCAGCCTACTTATGTACTATGTGCCTCATGTAAGAGGCATGGTAACATCAGTCAGCAATATTAAAGTATCAGTCAGCGAAATGAAACTATGAGTAAGCTAAATGAAAAACATGCGCTATTGAAACACTAAGTACTGGTCATAAGGTCATACATGAGTCCATAGAGCATACATGAGGTAACCATAAGGCAAAAACAAGGTGTACATGAGGTGAGACCATAGAGACTACAGAGTCCATGAGACAAGTCCAGCTGATTGTAACATTACCCCCTCACTAGGTTGAAGTCTCTGACTTCAACTAAGCATCTCCCCAGGTCCTAGCCATACATCCTTTATAATGTTCCCTGCTATAGAAGCAAAGGTAACACCCGTTGGGGTAGCCCAGTTCTTCTCCATTGTTCCTAGAACTTCCTTGTACGAATTGAGAATAAGGAGTTCCTTGTCGAGGGAGTTGGGGAGGAGATGTCAATGAGGGATTAGAGGAGGGTTCCAAATCTTCCTCTACAAGGTTAATCACCTCATCCTTCATAAAGGCGTCCAATCTGTTGATGCGCAGGTCGCGTTCTAGGGCGCAAAAATCCAACAAGACAAAAAAACCAAACTCTAACACCAACATACAACAACAACACACCAATGTATTTTCTAAAGATAAGAGGCGGTCAAAGGTATAGTGGAAAGCTTTAAGTCGACGTGGACTAAGGCTTTAGAATGTAAACTTTGCAATCGCAAGTTTGAGGGGGGAGCTAAAGCTCAACCAGGTTCGATATTATTGCTTCGGAAGATAAAATTCGTAGGCAACAAGTTCGATGATAAACACTTTCAACTTCAGAAGTGAGAACACGGTCTCGACGCAATATAACTCTGTGCACACGCTGAGGACACGGCCTCCGAACGACTTCTGAATTTAAACACGCAGAAGATAATAGAAAGGCTCTTGTAGATTCGGTGGGTAACACAGACCCAGACGCAAAATACAACGCTAGCTACCCGCTATGTCGATCCTATGTACGCTTAGGGGCGAAAGCAAAAAGATCCATGGTATCAGACTCGGGCGAAGCCGGAATGGGGGGAATAACAAAATGGCGCTGAGCAGCCAAAAGAAAACAGAGGGACTATAAAAAGCTGAAAGTAAACCAGTAGCCTAAGTGAAAGTTGAATAATCAGATACAAATGCAGAAGTGAAAAGAACCATAAAATAAAAGAATGTGTTCCAATAATAGGAATCATTCGAAGTACTCAGACCACTGGAGCGTAGGTGGTTGAGATGGCCGCGGGCAATGAAAGTACGCACTAAGTGCTGGAAATCAGCCTATAGGCAAGACTCCTGCTCATGAAGGTAGCGTCAGGTGTATTTGAAGTACCCAGACCACTGGAGAGCAGGCGGTTGAGACAGCTGCAGGCAATGARAGTACGCACTAAGTGCTGGAAATCAGCYTACAGGCAAGACTTCYCCTCATGAAAGTAGTGTYAGGTGTAAMTCAAARTCTGTAGTATAATATAGTAGAATAGTTAGTAATAGTGGTCTTAGGAGAGCGAGTACCAGGAACAAAAGGACCAGTCACAAGGAGAAGTAAATGCTAGGGCCCGAGCATAGAAAATCCAAAGGACGGGACTCACCTGGGAAAGCAAGTGCTAAGATAAAAGATGAACCTCAAAGTAGGGTCAAAAGCTATGCCCAAGTCTTTTTCACTGAAGTTTTACACTAAGTTTCCTTTCTTTTTATAGCTTTAACAGGTCCAACAAGTCACAAGTTTCTCAAGGTGCTGAGGGGTCTACTAGCCCTAAAGTATACTCAGAATAGTTATAAGAACTTAAGATACATAGTACTAACCGGTTATCAATAGGTGAAGAAAAAGAAAAAGGAAGAAGAGCATCCAAGAAATAAAATAGGAAGACCTCCGGAATCGAGAAGAGTACTAGGAACTGGAGACCCGTTAAATGAACAAGTACCCGCTCAGGGCCCGAGTGGGGAAAGGTCAACCAACGGGAGCCTTCAACCTAGGAAAATCGATGCCCGAACCAAGGATCCAAAGAAGGGCCCAAAGGTACAATATAGCGTTCTCTCTGAATAGACCTTACTGATGGTACTTTGGTTAAACACTAGTATCGAAGGAAACACAAAGAACAACGAAGGCAGGGACAAGGAAAAGGAGAAGAAGGAAAAGCCGAAGGAAAGTCTAAGTGAGAAGAAGTTAAATGTCAAGTAGTCAGTAGAATTAAATAAACCAGAGTGGAAAAGAGGCCTTGGCCGTGTGAAGTTGAAATCCAAAGCCAAAGGTACGCTCAAACTCTACCAACACTTTCAACACACACGCCAAGGCCAAAGCCAAAGTTCAAAACCCTTCTATCACAAGGTACGAAGGCATATACCCCAAAAGTATAATAGTTACAAGGAAAATAACTAACCCGTACTTTAAAGATGTCGGCGAATAGCGGAAGCACAAGAAAGCGAACGCACGAAGGTCAGCAGAAGGCTACATACTCCTCAGCAAGTAGTCAAATAAAAGCAAAAGACTACCGACAACTACCAGTCGACCCACAACCCAAAGCCAGCATGGACCTAGCAACTGCGATAACCAAGTCGTTCCTCGAAACGGAACAAAGGCCAAAGAGAAAGCTAGCAGCCAAAGAACAAAAAGACCCCAACGCAATGGACACAGACGCCCCTGTCACTCCAGACAGGCTCTCTAGAAGGTCAAAAGAAGAATCGGACGACGACGAGGAAGAAGCCACACCACTAGCAAAAAAGCCAAGGTTCCAGGAAACCCAGAAAGTCGTGAGCAGTGTCTCCGACTCAGAAGAATCAGGTCAAGAGTCCGACGCAGACACGGAGATAGGGGCGAAAGGGAAGGATGAGGAAGGAGACCAGATAATGGAGACCAGAGGAGGAGAGGAAAGTGATGAGGAAGAGGAGGAGGAAAGGGAAGAGGAGGAGAAAGAGGAAAAGGCCAAGTCAAAATCCCAAACACCACACGAAAGCGAAGACGACAGCGACAGTGAAGATGGCTGGACAGTCAACCTGAAAGTTCAGAAAATGCAAAAAGCCGAATGGATTACCAGAGACCAGGCAAGAATCGAGTTGAAGGAGTCCACTTTTGCATGGCCAACAGTCGAGACATACGATCCATGGTACTGGCTCCATAACTCAATAGTCGAGATACGGACCGAACAACTGGAAAAGGTGAAGAAGGTCAAGAAGGGAGGAATTATGGTGGCGTGCGCAGGCAGGTCATGTACAGAAGAAAAGAAGATGCTGATGAGGGAAGCCATATACGCAGTTACAAAGACAGTAGTGGAGATGGACGACCTAATCGAAGTACAGAAACCATGGGTCCTAGCAAAAGTCGACAAGCCTACAGCAAAAGCATTGGAGGAAGAAAAGATGGTGATAGCAAGATCAAAGCAGCAAATCGTCTACTTCCGTCCAGTGGAAAGAAAGCCGACCAGAGTCAGGTGGAGGACTGAAATGGTGGATAGGGGGAAGGAATTAGGGAAGGTGATGAAGAAGATGGACCAGTGGAAAGAAGGGGTGAAAGAGGTGAAGGTCAAGGAGATCCTATACCNCAACAAGGGAGCTGCTCTGGGACGTCACATTCAACTCAGCCAATGACCTAGCTTCAGCGGACTTGCCAAAGTTCAGACTAGAGCTAGAGGGGACGAGTCTGGCAGTCYCACCAACAGCTACTTGCGCCAAGTGCAGAGGGCAAGACCATGGAGAAGACAAAAGATGTGAAGTGGTCAAGATGCTCAGAAGATTTGATATCAACATCATCAACTACAAAATGGAAGAAGTACAAGGTGGAGGACTAGGGATAGGGAGAGGAAGAGGGAGCAGAGGAGGAAGAGGGTTCCCTCAAGGACCAACCAGAAGCATAGGAAGAGGTAGAGGGAAGGACAAAGAGTGAATGGACTTCATCATATCCACCTTTTGAACTATTAATCTACATAGAACTCTTGGACTGTAACTGCATATTCATACAAAAGACCTTAGCATACTTTTATTGGTAACTTATCTTGGAGGTCAGATAACATAAAGCTTGAATTAGTAGTGCACATTAAAATAGATAACCTAATCTTGGCTCAACTCATTAAAGGAATGCTGAGTAAAGGTGAGATTAAGTCATAAAAAGATTGAAAGCCGAGACTAAGCCACCAATAAAAGACTTGGTTTTTTAAGACTTGGACAAATCAAAGGAATCTCAACAGAAGTAAATCAAAGTACCAAGATAACCTCCATAAGTTGGTGAACTTTAACTACGCACACAAACTACATGAACTCAGTACAACCAATTATAACAGCAGTAAGCGCCGAGGGCTGTCCTGGTACGCGGGACGGTGACAATGGGGCTGTGGCGCAGCCTGCTGTTGGGTGCCTGCAGGACAACAGTATAAACCAAGTGAATTCTGCAGGTGGCAGAGTCGTTGAGAGAGGTTGCGAACCGCTAATTCTAAGTGAAACCGCTCTACACATACAAAGTCATTCATCAGCAAAAGAACTTAGAGATCAAAGAGAAGCAGCGGAAGGCAAGCTTGGCAAAAAATCAGGTTTTTGCATTGGGACTCTAAATATCAGAGGTAGAAGAAAAGAAGGTAAAAAATCAAAATATCCAGCTCTCAGTACTGAAGTAAGACGCAAAGGTATACTAGTGTTAGCCTTACAAAAAACAAAACTCAAAGAAGGGGACGAGATAGACTTAGAAGCAGAAAACTCAAGGATTATTGTGGTAAACAACCCAAGTTCTGAAGAAAGAGCAGAAAAAAGGGTAGCCTTTGTTCTGAACAAAGACCTATTAAAAAATAAAAAGTATAACCATAAAGTGTTAATAGAAGGAAGGGCTTTAGCCCTCACTGTAGAATGGTCAGAGAACCAAAAAATTGAGATCATAAACATTTATGCACCCAATGAAGAAAAGGAAAAAGAAGCCTTCTTCAAGATTCTGAGAGATGAACTAAGAGATAGAGAATAGGAATCACCAATATTAGTAGGAGACTTTAATAGTGTGGAAGATGAAATAGACAGATTATCAAGAACAGGAGTAAATGAGAAAGTAGTGGAAATTATAATTGAAATCAAAAAAGAACTCAACCTAGTGGATGGATGGAGAATAGTAAATGACCAGAAAATGGGATTTACCTTTTACCAAAGCAACAATAGAGGAGCAGCAACAATGGCTAGAATTGATAGGATTTACATTCCAAAATAGATGTTCAATCATACCTATGGTTGGTCCATAGAAAATAGTACAGGACAGAGTGATCATGATATGGCAACTGTAAAAATATTGAAGAAAGGCCTTTCTTACATAGGTAATGGACTCTGGAAGATGAACTCAGACACAATAGAGAAAAAAGGGAAGGAAGTTAGAACATCTAGAGACAAGGCAGCAAGAGATATTGTTGAAATCAACAAGAAAGCAAGAGAAGCAGCAGTAACAAGGAAAATCATGATGCAATCTATTGAGTCGAGACTAGAAAATGGTGAGAGGGAGGAGAAAGTAATTCAAAGCATGAGATGGTCTGCAAAAGCAAGATACAGAAAACAAGGAGAAAAGGGCACAAAATATTGGTTTGGACTAAACAAAGAAAGAAACAAAAAAACAATAATAATAGGCTTGCAGGGTAAGAATGGAGAAATCAATAGGAAAACAGAAGACATGGTGAAGATTGCAAGTGAGTATCATGAGGAGCTGCAAAAGAAATCAAGAGAAGAAGAAAAAGACAAAGAAGTGATTGATGAGGTGATTGGAAATATAAAAACAAAACTCACAGAAGAACAGAAAGATGAACTAAGCCAATATACAAGCTCAAGTGATATAATCAACATTATAAAAGCAGTGGACAATCCTAGAGTAGATGGGATACCTTCCGAGTTTTATAAATGGGCATTAGAAGTTGAAAAAATACAAGAAAAAGGACCCAAAATTTCAGAAATGCTAAGCAAAGTGTATCAAGACATAGAGATGTATAAAGAGAGCAGAAAAAGCTTTACAAAGGGAGTAATGTGCTTTCTATATAAGAAAAAACAAAAAGCAAAAATTGAAAACTATAAACCAGTAACTCTAACAAATGCTGATTACAAGATATACACTGATTCTATAGCAACTAAGCTAGGAAAGGTAGCAGGTGACCTCATACACCTAAATCAAGCAGGTTTTATACCAGAAAGAGGATTGTATGACCATGTTTGGTTAACTGAATACATGATAGAATACTGTAGCCAAAAAGAGACTAATGGATGCATAGTAGCTTTAGATCAAGAGAAAGCATATGACAAAATAGCCCATGATTATTTGTGGGAAGTATTGAAGAAGTATGATTTCCCAAGCATCTTCATAGAAAAAATAAAGGCCTTGTACATAGGGGCAGAAACAGCAGTGATGGTAAATAGAGTAATTCTGAGTCCGATCAAAATACAAAAAGGAGTTAAAAAAAGATGCTCAATGTCATGCCTATTGTATGACTTAGCAATAGAACCATTAGCCGAGATGATAAGAACGAGTGAGATTGAAGGGTTCAAAATTGAAGGATTAGAAACAAACATCAAAGTCACCTTATTTGCAGACGATACTTTAGTATACTTGAATGAAAAGGATAACTTTGGGGTCTTAGAAGAGATCATAAGAAATTCTGCAAAGCCTCAACAGCAAAATTCAATGAGGAAAAAACAGAGTTTCTTCCAATAGGCACAAAGGAACATAGAATGAGAATAGAAAAAGACAGAGAGTTGCAGGAAGGAGGTCACAAAATAGGAGAAACAGTATCACTGATAAAGGAAGGAGAGTCATTAAGAACTTTGAAAGCTTGAGTAGGAAACCAAAATAATCAAAATCCCTAGTGGAATAAAATACTGAAAGATCAAGAAAAGAGAATGGATAAGTAGAGCAAAATGCACTTGTTCTTTAGAGGAAAAGAATTGGTATTAAAGGCTTTGATTCAATCCAAAGCAATTTTCTTAGCAACAGTGAATGGTAATGCCAAAGTGGGCAGAAAAGAAAATGGAAAAACAAATGAAAGATTTTCTGTGGGATGGAAAGAAAAGAGGCAAAGTAACCTGGGAAATTGCGACACTACCAAGAGAATATGGAGGTTTAGGGATGCCAAACATTAAGGAAAGGAATGAGGCCATTAACATTGTATGGACAAAGAAATGGTTAGCATTGGAAGTCACAAAGCCCAATTGGGCTTTTGTAGCAGATGAAATAGTAAGAATGAACTCAGCAAAGGAGATCAAAAATACAAGAGGAAAGCAAGATAGACTGGGCTCTACAAACATGGAATGAGTCCTCAGCAGAGTGGAGTAAAATTTCAAAATCTTTGAAAGAAATGGTAGGAACTGTAAGAAAGTATGGAGTAGGCCTAGAGCTTATCAAAGCAGGAGAGTCATTAAAATTGAAACTCTTGCTATGGTATCATGTAGGAATGATGGATAAGTACACAGAAAATAAAAAAGCAACAAAATGTTTGAAATTAACTCACAGAGTAAAGACGGTACAAGATCTATTAAACTGTATTCCAGAAAAAGAAGCAACTTGTGATAATCCAATAACCTGCGATAGAATGAGGGGAATTCAATTAGACAAAATACCAAAGAAGCTGAATCCTGTTCTCTTTACCCTCAGAAAGGACAGATTAGAACACACACCATCAAGAAAGGAAAAGTGGGAGAAAAGAGTAGGAAGAGAAGAAATGCTCTTTGACCTAAATGTGAAGGAGGAAGGGGATCCAAGAAAAGCTATAAGAATTTTCACCAAGAGCACAAAATACAAAGCAAGAGATGGATTAGAAGTGAACTTTAGGAAAGAATCAGCCTACAGAGACAAAGGATCAAAAAAGAGTAGAAAAGTAACAATAGCAGCATGGTATGGAAGAATAGAAGATAACTCAATGGCAACCAGATATGCTCTGTGGACTGAAAGAAAAAACAAAGAGACAAAGTTAAAAGTAAGAACAATAAAAAATGGAACAAACTTGGCAGAGGCAGGAATAATGGCAGCAATAGAAGCCTGCAAAAAAGGAGCCAATGTGAAGATTATCATTAGAGAATAGGAACTAATGGATGGATTGTCAACAAAAGCTGGAGAATGGGAAAACATGAACTGGCTAGATGGGAAATATGAATCAACATGGAGGAAAATGTTGAACATAGCCAGAAAGATGGGAAACACAATAGAAGTAGAGATGGAAAACATAAGATATAGAAAGATGGCAGACCTCAAACTAAAAATTAAGAAAGAACTCCCAAATGAGAAAGTGAGCAAACTGAAGTACAAAAGTGATGAAAGATTTGACACCTCAGGAGCGAAACTCCAACTGATGTCTCAAAAGAGAGCATACAGCTTAATACAAAAGGAAAGAAGCAAAAAAGAATTTAGGCTAAGATGGAGGGAAGAGAAGGTGATGGAAAAGATAAAAAGATGGGAATTAATATAAGCTTGGAAAAAATGAGGAAGTCACTGAACAAAGAACCAATTGGTAATAAAATAAATGACTTCATATGGAAGATGTGGCATGGAAAGCTGTGTTGTAGAGATTACTTTAAAAGAATACCAGAATGGGAAGAAAAAGCAGTATGTGAATGTGGGCAAACTAAAAACATAAACCACATCTTATTGGACTGCCCAAAAAATCATACGCAAGAAATTTGGGACCTAGCAAAAAAGGTCTGGAATAAAACTGAGAGGAAAGGAAAAAAGTTCCCAGAAGTAAATAGAGGAACTAATATATAGCATCCTAGTACTGGATAACAGAGATAAGCAGAGCACAGTGAGGTTGAAAACAATTCTTGCAGAAACAATTTGGTTCATCTGGAAAGTAAGAAATGAAAGGATTTTCAGGAAGGACCAAAGAAAGGAATCAGTCATTAATCAAATGGAACAAATTATAAGAGACAGAATCACATTGGAATGGGTGATAGTAAGGAGGTTTGAGAAAAACAGAGACAGATCAAAAAGTGAATTTGAAGAAAGATGGGGAGGTTGGACTGAAATAACTGAAAACAATGAGCTAAGATTTTCAAGACTTTAGGGTGGACAAAGTGCAGGAGAAAGATTAAAAGGAAAGAATGGGAAAAGACCAAGACAAATAACAAATTAGAAAGGAGGCCACTGTCGCTAGTGGGATGGCAAGAAGTTGTCATTGTAGGTCCTAACGTTCTTGAACAACTGGATGCTACTCTAAAATTAGAAGGCTTTTGAGTGGATAACACAAGCTGAATCCCACATAATCAGAAGTGGTATGCATAAAGTATTTTTACTCTCTCCATTGAAAAAAAA
>SDEE01000848.1:2616-19646 GCA_004126415.1 Candolleomyces aberdarensis
GGCYTSCYGGTTTGCTCGAATTCGGCAACTCCACCTCCCAACCCTTGAGGTTTGGTGGTTTGAACACGGGAAGTATTCGTNNTCCTCCTCMTCCTNCAGCCTGCCGCGTKTCRNGTGTCGCGCNGCTTNTGCTKCYGCCACCTCTCGCCTCTTCACCCAGGTGCATCTCGTCCGTCGCTTCAGCCAATTCATTGCTGGTTTCATCAAAGTTCAGTAGAGAGTCCTTGTGGATAAGCTCTTCCCTGACTTCATCGAACGTGGGCATCTCCCGTGGATCGAGTTGCGCGATACTCGTAATGAGGAAGCGATCGGATTCTGGGAAGGCGGTAAGGGCGAGGGGGTCGTGCTGTCGCGAGACAAAGGCGTGAAGGTGTGGGACCACGTATTGGGTCGGGACAGGTGGGAACGAGTAGATTGTAATAAAYTTGAAGGAGGCTGGTGGCAGAAGTGTGAATTCGGTGAAGGGATCGGGAGAGAATAGGCGCCTTACAGCTCTCTAGGTAATCCTGTATCGGCAAGGTCAATGAATGAACGGGAAAGACTTTYAGGAGAAAGGCAACTCACAGAAGCACAGCCTCGGAAGAATGGGTGTGCAGAGTCTAGGTCTTGTTGCAAGGGAGGGAAGAACCGGTTCATGCCTAACCATCGCCAGACAATGAATTCGCCTGGCTCTAGATAGGTTTTCTTRTTGGTAGAAGAACCTGGGATATTCCTCATCATYGCTGGGGCACTATGAGTGAGAAGRATGTCATGATCCAKCCTGCAAAGATGTACATGAGGCCTRAGATACARACAGRTGTGCGTYTCAGAMMGAAAAAAAGAAATACCATGTTACAGATAACACTCTAGCTTTATGGATGCGCGAACTGCTGAAGAGAGGCTTGTCTTTTCGAGTAATCTGGTCGGTATTAATAGCCCTCGCATCCCAGATTTTGATGCATCTATCCATCTGTATTGAAAAATATCCATCTGTTGAGATCACAACGAAATGGAAAGGATAAGAGCTTACACCGCAGGTGGCGAGTAGAGGCTGGTACGGATGGAAYGACTRGCATAGGAATGAGCATTATYNGGAGTCRAAAGCAGYTYRAAGAACTCACAGCTCCAAGGACAGCAGCTTGATGACCACCAGACCTTCCGCCCATCAAGACTATRATGCAYCGACCAAGCCCGCTCCCTTCAGGCTCGTTTATGTGTAGACCATGAGGAGCACCAGCAAGGCTCGGTTGCTTGCTTGGGGGCCAATGAGGGTTATTGGGCTGCCTAATGGGTTGKAGAGTYARATCATAGATCCTGGTGGTTTCATCTCKRGAGGTGGAGCAAAAGAGGTGAGGTATAGTTGGATGRACAGCAAGAGATGTTATAGCCTGATATCAAAAAGATATGAGTGGCGTACAGATAAAAAGATAGGTAGAGAACAAGCTCACTCCTCCGTGACCACGAAGATAGCCAGCCATTCCCGTACTTTCTGGATTGTAGATGTACAGTAGGCTTCCCCGACTGATGAGGACAAGAGGCTGGTTGAGGGCATTGTGRCCCAACACCCAYGCAACACAGATCTTGTCTGCAGGRATCAGCTTYTCTGGTGGCTCCTGTACARGTGTCATRAGTCATGAAAATACAGATGGAGGTGCCATTGAGACCTTYGGTAGGTCAATACGTATTGGCTGCCGTTTGCCAGTGGTGAAGAAGATGTAGGCAGAGCGCTCTGCTCCGATAGCAATGGCATCCTGGTACTTTGCTACTATCGGGGTCCAAGTCTCCCTGTTTGYCTCAGTATYCATAGAGCCGTCCCAGA
Organism: Candolleomyces aberdarensis; assembly: GCA_004126415.1. NCBI lineage: Eukaryota > Fungi > Basidiomycota > Agaricomycetes > Agaricales > Psathyrellaceae > Candolleomyces > Candolleomyces aberdarensis. Next base: position 4,415 of record SDEE01000848.1, read on the forward strand.
GGATAGCTAARGACGATGTTGCCCAGGGAAAGCACGCGAGGCTACGAAAGKTAGGGGCATCTGCAGCYTGAGACTGGAAAATGCATGAGCTCCGATTGAGGTATGCCATGCGTTACTTACAGATATCTGTCTAGATATTCTGAATGGTCGAGCATTATCTGGCAGGCGTCTGTACCAAGGTTCATTCTGATCAAATGGTTGAGTTTGCAGCGAGGACATGGCTGCACGGAGGTGGGTTCCCAAAAAGGCAGGTGGCCTCCCAACAAGTCCCGATGGCGGCACAGTTTGTCCAATCCAGTCTCTCCCGTTGAAACCCTTTACTCATGTCGCCCTCACCCAGCGCCGACCCCTCCTCCGGCTTCGACCCAAAACCCGTTCTCCAGTATGCCTCGACGGTAGGCTTACAATCTGCAGGTGTCGGACTCTTCGTCAGCACCCTCCAGAATGCGCTTGGAAACCACAGCAAGGGCGCCATGGGTGTCGTGACGCGAACCGGGGGCACCATTGGTTTCTTTGGTTCGTATCTCTCTGACACCTAGTCCACAAACCCATGTAACATACTGCTATTCAGCTGCCATGGGCTTCACCTTTGCTGCTACGGAGGCAGTGGTGCGCAACACTCGAGAGCAGGACGATGCTCTCAACGGATTCGCTGGTGGATGTGCCGCTGGGTTTTTGGCAGGCTTGCGGCGTACGTTTCCCCCTTTCCTCTCATTGCTCTCATGATGCTTATTCGTGTGCAGAAAAATCGCTGCCCGTGGCATTCGGAGGATGTGCAGTCGTCGGAGGCGCAATGGGAATCTTTGATTACTCTGGCCAGCTATCCGGTGTCCAAGAATCCCGAGAGGAGCGACGAAACAAGTTCTTCAAGAAGCCACCAAAGCCCATTGTCGAGCTCGAACCTACCACTGCATAGGGGAATACCATCCCGTACTACCATGGATTGTAGATACTAGACGCGTCCTAATTTCGCGGGTCCAATCAACTTCTTTTCGCCATTCCTTAGGACATACAACCGGCCCTGCCCCTTCCGAACGCGAGTGGTTTTCATGCAAACATGGTACAAAATCGATACAGAACGCTGTCAACTCGGGGCTATGTGCTAATGATTGAAAAGGCTTAAGATGCCTCAAATGTAGGTGCCTACGTGGGCTCATTAAAAGTATATGCGACGGACAAGAAAAAATGCTTCAGGCCAACTATGATGTACGGGTATCTCAAACTGTTACTTGCGCGGTATACCGTCTTCACCCGGTATATCCTCGTCTATGTACATGTCATCTGCTGCTGTTTGTTCGCGCTCCATCTGTTCTGCGGCCTTTGGATGATAACGCTCGGTTATTTGTACATTGTACCTCCCCCAGAACTGTTCCCATCCAGCAGGTGTCCTTTGGGGAGCCTAGCGCACATGGAAGAGGGTGAAAATCATTCCTTAATCCTTTGAAGGGCATGCTCACCATTTTGGACAACGCTTCAAATGCTGCTGCCTGGTTCTCTCCACTAAGCTGGTCTCCACCATGAAACGCTAAAAAGTCAGAAAAAGTTTCAACATCCTGCTCGTCTGTCCGTATCGGGTGATTCATTTGCTGCTCTTCCTCTTGTTCAGCCTTTAGCTGTTGCACTTTCTGTTGAACTTCCTGTCGTGCCTTTTCCTTGCGGTATGCGATGCTTCCTTTCTTGCGGGCTTCCATGAATTCTGTCCGCTTCGTTTGACCCATGTATGTCTTCCAAGAATTGAGAGTATGGTGAGGAATCTGTCCGAGTGAATGAGTGGCTGAATGGCTTTAAGCAAACTTGCGGCTGACCTTTTTATGAACCTCAACAGCAATCTCGTGTTCTGATGCGCCGGGACTCTTCTTGCAGACTTCAAAAGCTATGGCCACAGCGGCCTGCAGCTCATCCGCCGTATATTTGAATGCTTGCTTTGTGGTGGGAGCCATGGCAGGTTTGGGTAGTTGTTTGGGTGATGGACGTGGCAACGATGGTTTCAAAGTTGGTGTTGGTTGAGAGGTCGATGGAGTCGATACTCGTTTCGCCCGTTTGGTTGGCTGAGAGGTTGTCACAGACTTTGACTGTTTCAGTTTCTGAGATAGAGGTTCGTCTTCCGAATCTGAACTGGAGGAAGGCGAGGCAACCCGTTTGCCCTTCGCTTTGACCTTTTTTGAGGGAGGGTCAAATGTGTAATATTTGTAGTCCAGAATTTTGCCCTGGTCGATGCAGTCGTGAATAAATTGTCCTCTAACTGCAGGGACACCGGCAGAAACAGCGGACTGCAAGTAGTTCTGGTAGTCTTTCGTATTCTTGCCGACATTTGCAAATAGTACCACGAAGTTTGCATCCACAAGGCTTGCCTCAATAGTACCACCGTTTTTCTGTCAAGATGTTACAGTTGAAGGTCTGATGTGCAAGGAAAAAAATGTTCATACCTTGATACTTGTCACCAATTCCGCCCGTCTTGGATAGCCGACTTGAACGAAGAACTTCATGGGTGCTCCTGTTCGACGCTTTGTGAACAGCGGATTGTATGCCGGCGACGATTCGGATGATCTCAGCGAGGACGGCGGGGGCTGTGAAAATGAGGATTTCCTCGATGATACGCTGGATCCTTCTGGCTGCTTTCCCCAGGCCTTTGCTGAAACAGGCCGGTCTGCACGAGCACGCTTTTCCATGTCGACATCACCCATCGTAGGTGGGGGAGTGTAAGTAGGCATCAGATTCTGAAGCTGGGCACCCTGAGCTTGTAGGTCTGGCGAGGGATTGTGTGCGAGGACATCAGCAAGGGCCATAAGAAATGTGCCTTCAGGTACGACTGGAGTACCAGACACAACTTTGGCAGGGCTATTGTTGGCTCCGTTGCCAGTCTGCGCACGGGGTTGGATGAAAGGCTGGGTTTGGTGCGGTTGCGACCCATTCAGCGTGCCACTCGGTGCAAGCTGCTTCGAGCCTGACGGGGAAGGCTTTCCATGGGATGGTTGCGGTGTTGGAGTTGGTGGATGTACAGGACTCTGACGAGGCGTAGGCAAGGGGCTTCTTGCAATAAACTGGATCAGTATATGAATTACAGAAATTTGAATGCGCTGACTTTTGCTCTGGCTCTGAGGGATCCTCGATGTCATCGATCGGAAGGCCATCGTCGACCGTCACGAACCCGCCCCATTCATTGTCTTCCCTTAGAATGCCTTTTGCTTCTACGCACGCGGCGACCCACTCGTACCGTAGGACTACTTTATTGCCATCCCTGCTCCAGACGCGAATGAACTGCTTCCCCATTGGCGTCTGGTCATTGACAAGAACGACGTCCGCGTCTTTTGGATCCTTGCTAATTATTGCACCCCCTTTCTGCGGAGTTTCGTGAGTGTCTTTTCTACTAACAGATCCGTCGGGTACCAGACCTTCAAAAGCTTCGCGATCCGGGGTCGCCCTATAATTCCTTCAGCCTGTGTGAAGACCGAGAGGGGCGTGCCGTTAGGATTCAGGAATATCTGCGGTGCATTTTGGGTAGGTGGATGGGAGCTCGTGCTCATCGTGATGCACTTGGTGGGAACGAGGATTCGGAGGAAGGCAGCCAAGTCGCGTCAGCCGAGTGGCCTCCGGCGTGGTTTCTCACGGCGAGCGCACAGCCCACACCGACAGTGTCTTTATCTACTCCATTGCAGCAGATGATAACACCTTCTTTATATCCGGTCAACTCACAGTGCGTAAAAATGCAGTGGCCGGGACGCTGTTATTAGATGAGATCCGCGATATGCACGACTCCGAAATGCTTCTGGAGAAAAAAAAGAATGCCATGGTGCTCATATTGCCTGCATGATCATGATATTGGAAGTACAGAAATATAGAAGAGCATAGCGAATACAAGCGAAGAAGCCGTTGCTTAACGGTAACTGAGATAGAGAGTCAGAATGGCAAGATCCACATGGTATTGACAGAACGCACCTCTTTTGCCTGCGAGCACGAGCACCATGACCACCGAACTTCTTGGGCTCCGCCCGTCTGGGGTCGGCAATGAGAAGTGCTCGGTCGTATGCAACCAACTTTTTCTTCAACTCCATCGCGCTGAACGCGTCGACATACTTGGCGTAGTATGCAACCAATGCCTTGGCAATAGCCTGTCGGATGGCATAGACCTGCGAGGTGTGTCCTCCTCCCTTTACTCGGACACGGATATCGACTGCGGTGAAAGCATCTTCGCCTGCAACCAAAACGGGTTCATAGACCTTCAGTCTGAGGATCTCGGGTTGGACGAGTTGGATGGGGGAGCCGTTAACGCGAATGATACCACGACCCTCCCTTGCGTGGGCGACTGCAGTGGCAGTCTGAAATATTGCGATAAGACGATGGTGGTGGCCGTGGACATAGTAGAACGAACCTTCTTTTTGCCGAAAGTCTGAACGGCCTTGACTGTTGAGGCCATGATGTACGATGAGGTCGGGTGAAGAGCTGAAATGCACTCAGTATTCGAGCTCGCAAGATAGGGCGTTGAGCGCTGCGTACCTTGTTCTTGAGGTCCCTCGAGGTCGTCAGCGATAATAATGACAAGAGCCGGCAAGAGCTGTGGCTTGAGACAGCTGCCTAGTTTTTTCGGGGTTTGCCGACGGCATTGCCTGGGTGCGATTGCTTACCAATCAGTAAGCGTTCGGAACAAATCTGTGTGCTGGCCGACGGGCTCGACATTCACGACGATGTTGGGACGAACACTGACAGAGGTACGTTGCTCTTGCTATCTCGTGGACCGCTCATGACAGAGGTAACTACAGGCTTTCTCATCTCTACGTATCCAATGTCGCGCTGGTGCGTCAACATCCAGCCGCTTGGTCCGGGCCAGGACACTTGCCAGCTCTGCTAGCACATCCTCGTCTTCAGAAGGTACGTCAGCCATTCTGTTTGTTTAGTGACTTCTCTAATAGGCTCTGCAGCTCTACCCCTTGCTCAACCGGTGCTCGTCGAGCTCACCCCACCTCTCAAGCAGTTTGAAGATGCCCCACGAGCGGAAGGAAACGTTGTCTCCCTGGATCCTACAGTATTCAACCACCCTATCCGTCGCGACATTCTTCACCTCTGTGTGATCCACCATCTGGACGGTCTGAGGCAAGGAACAGCTAGTACGAAGACCCGAGGCGAAGTCCGTGGCTCCGGCGCCAAAATCCGACCACAAAAGGGAAGCGGACGCGCTCGTCTCGGTGACGGCCAAAGTCCAATGCTCTACGGTGGTGGTGTTGCCTTTGGACCAAAGCCTCGCGACTTCAGCACGAAGCTCCCTCGGAAAGTCATTCAAATGGGCATGCGGGTTGCCCTGAGCGCCAAACTCAAGGAGCGCCATCTGGGAGTGATGACTCGCCTCGACTGGCCCAATGGAAAGACCAAGCACCTCAAACAGAAGATAGAGCTTCTTGGTCTCCGCAAGACACTCTTCATCACTGGTGAGGAGCAGGTGGCCACTGGTTTGGAACGAGCGATTAGGATGCTCCGCGACGTCTCTGTAACAACAGTTGACAAGGTCAACGTCTACGAGCTCGTGAGGTGGGAGCGAGTTATTTTGGACCTGAAGGCTGTTGAACACTTCGAAAATACGCTTCGGAAGGGTGTTCCTGTGGGGACCCTACCGCTACTTTCCGAAGTAGTGGACTCCCCTTCGACTGCGAGCATCGCATAGTAATTGTTTTTCCGGGCCATTGGCTATAGTAGGTTACCCTTTCATTCTCCTAATCACACACTGTATATGTTATTGTTAAGGCTTCTGCATAGACAACTTTGCATATATGATTTTTGATGCTTGAGATTGTGTTCGCTGCCACTGCTAGAGAACTAATTAAATTGACGTCGAGAGGACACGAACACGTGATCCAGACGCGTCGCGTTTTCATTGATGAGTGTGCGAATGACTCAAGCCCGTGTTGACCTTGACCTCACCACCGACAGCAAACAACACACCCCCACTGCCCAACCATGTCCCAAGCGTACGAAGGCTCGCAGCATGTAGAAGGAGAGGAGGAGGAGTACCAGTTCACGGGCCCTCTGCTTGTCAGCAAGCTCCAAGAAGCCGGAATTCATGCCAACGATGTCAAGAAACTCGCGGAGGCTGGCTTGAACACAGTAGAAGCCGTCGCATTCACACCCAAGAAGACTCTCTTAGCCATTCGGGGTATTTCAGAACAGAAAGCGGACAAAATCATCGCTGAAGGTCAGCATATGCTCATAGTTCAGCCACCTCAGGCCGTCTGACATAAAAGCTCAGCCCAGAAAATCGTCCCCCTTGGCTTCCAAAGTGCTACAGAAGTGCACGCCCGCCGATCAGAACTAGTGCATATAACCACAGGCTCTAAACAACTCGATGCACTCCTTGGCGGTATGTGTCATTAACCCTTGTCTCCGGCCTCAAGCTCACCGAAAGCCATATATAGGTGGTATCGAAACGGGATCTTTGACAGAACTCTTCGGCGAGTTCAGAACAGGAAAGTCACAGCTGTGCCACACCCTGGCGGTGACATGCCAGCTCCCAGTAAACATGGGTGGCGGTGAGGGCAAGTGTCTTTATATTGACACAGAGGGCACCTTCCGTCCCGTTCGTGCTCTCGCCGTTGCAGAACGATATGGCCTGAGCGGGGAGGAGGTTCTCGACAATATTGCTTACGCTCGAGCATACAACGCGGACCATCAACAACAGCTGCTCACCAGTGCTAGCGCCTTGATGTCCGAATCAAGGTAAGTCCATTGAACTGCCTGCGGAAAGACATGACACTTACGACCTAATGTAGATTCTGCCTAATCATTGTCGACTCGGCTACTGCCCTTTACAGAACAGATTTCAGTGGTAGAGGGGAATTGTCTTCACGACAAACCCACCTCGGAAAGTTCCTCAGGACATTGCAGCGGTTAGCTGACGAGGTATGCCCCCTGTTTTGTCCAACAGCGGAATGCGATGACATATAACCCTCCTAGTTCGGTATTGCTGTGGTCGTAACAAATCAAGTGATGTCCACGCCCGACGCCGCTGCCGGACCATACGCTGGGAATGAGAAGAAACCTATTGGTGGAAATATCATGGCTCATGCTTCTACAACTCGGTGAGAGCAGACGGCGTCGGTTTTATCGGCCTATGACTAACTCTTCCCCTCGTCTGACAGATTGCAGCTCAAGAAGTCACGGGGGAACACTCGTTTGTGCAAGATTTATGATTCACCTTGTCTTCCAGAGTCAGAAACCACGTTCGCAATCCTTGCAGGTGGTATTGGGGATCCAGAAGAGGAAGCATGATCACGTTCGAGGCGCCCTCCGACTAAGCGTTACCAAAGCGTTACAGTCATCTTGTAGTTTTAGTGCTAATGACATTAATTATGCGTGACCTGGATTACTGTAACAACAATTGCATGCTCTATGGGTACATGACATGTGGAAATGTAGGTAGATATGCAAAAAACAAGATTGAATGAGGCTTCCAGTTGAGTGGCAATGAGGACGACAGTTGAGTGAGCATCCTCGAGAAAAGGTGCATGCAAATGATAATACAGTAGATTACAGACCGTCCGTGTCGGATTTTCTTTTGGTGGAGATAATATTGGTTTATGTGAGGAAACGGGTGAGGATATTGGCATCGGTGTTGCTGATTCGGTCCTTCAGCTGGCCCATGTCGGTTGGACTAACATCGGCGATATCGGCCATGACGTAGGCAACCTCTCCCTTGGAATCGGAATATTGCTTTTCGACGTTGTAAGGCGATAATGCGTCGTTGATTTGCTTGAGCACACCAGGCTTGTTCCTGTGGACGTGGCAGACACGGATTTGGTTGTCCTGTCCAGCAGCAATGGCACGCAGATCGACTTCGGGGAAGTTGACGGCTCCGATGGTGGAACCATATCCAAGGTACCGAGATACATATTGTGAGACTTCCTGGCCGATCATTCGCTGAGCTTCTTCGGTCGANCCACCGATGTGAGGGGTAAGGATGACGTTAGGGAGGCTGCGGAGAGTAGAAGCCCAGGAGTTGAGCTCATCGCCGAAGGGGTCACCGTTGGCACCAGGTTCGTGGGGGAAGACGTCGATTGCGGCTCCAGCAATGTGTTTGGACTGGAGTGATTCGATGAGGGCAGGAATGTCAACGACCTTGCCGCGAGCGTTGTTAATGAGATARGATCCCGTCTTCATCTGCGACAGCTGGTCGCGGGAGATCATGTTGATCGTCTCTGGCAACTCAGGGATGTGCAGGGTAACGAAATCGGACTCCCGGAGAAGATCTTGAAGCGAATCGACCTGGCGTGCCTGACCGAGGGGCATGATGTTCAGGACATCGTAGAAGAGCACCCTCATCCCGAAAGCTTCTGCGAGAACAGAGAGCTGAGAGCCAATGTGGCCGTAGCCAACGATGCCCAGAGTCTTGCCGCGAATCTCCCAACAGTTCTTGGACTGCTTGTTCCAGACACCTGTCTTGAGCTCGTAAGCCCGATCAAAGAGCTGACGGGAGAGTGCGACGAGCTCTGAGATGACTAGCTCTGCAACAGAGCGAGAGTTCGAGAAGGGGGAGTTGAAGACTGGAATGCCTGCCTGGGATGCAGCGTCCAGATCGACCTGGTTCGTGCCAATGCAGAAGCAGCCGATGACGAGAAGCTATGGAGCATAGTGAGCAAGGTTTCGGCGACATATTTGAGAGATACACACCTTCGACGCAGCCTTGAGCACCCTCTTGGTGATCTTGGTCTTGCTACGGATGCCGATGCCATGGTACGAGCCGATCTTCTCGAGGAGTTCCTCCTCGTTAAAGGCTTTGGCATAATGATCGACGTGGTATCCCTGGCTTCTGAACGTGGCGACGGCCTCCTGGCTGATATTTTCGAGGATCAGCAACCTCAGATTCTCGTTCTCGAGCGGGTGGAGGGTCTTCGGGGCACGGATGGTCGTAGGCTCGTTTGTACGTCGACGGGCATAGAGATCGTGGAGGGGGGAGCCNAGCCTGGGGGGAGATGGAGGCACCGACAGAGTTGATGTTGATTGGGACAGACATGGTTTTTTGTTTTGGTGGCTCTGGAATAAAATCGAGACCTTTTATACTTTTCCAAAAGCACGCAAGCCGCCACCGCCTGATCGGTAATTTTTGGTGCATTTCTGGCGTCGGCCGTTCGTTCTGACTCGATTCTATTTTCCCCTCTCTTCCCCCATGGGTCTCTACCTCCTCGATTATGGCGCAGGCAACGTCCAGAGCCTGGCCAACTCTCTCACAAAGCTGGGATATGAATTTACATGGGTGGCCCAGCCGGAGGACTTTCACAAAGCCACCGTCAGTCATATGCATGCTCGATCGCATCATCTTTCCCCACTGAACGATTAGATTATAGAGTCTCATTTTCCCGGGCGTAGGTGCCTTTGAGACGGCCATTGCTCATCTCGAATCGAGGGGTTTGTTCCAACCCTTGAAGGAATATATTCAGTCGGGGAAACCCTACTTTGGCATTTGCATTGGAATGCAAGTTCTGTTCGAGTCATCAACCGAAGCCACTCGAAAGGGACTGGGCATCGTGCCTTGTCCCATCGAGTCCTTCGATGCCTCAGACAAGGCCGTTCCTCACATAGGCTGGAACTCTGCGGATCTCATCACACCAAGCGATGATACCGAAGGGGTGCAACCGTCCTCGTATTATTATTTCGTGCACTCTTATCGTGCCAAATACGACGCCGATACGTATCCCGATGCCATGACTTGGGTCCATGCCACGACTCAATACGGACAAGAGACTTTCATCTCCTCCGTTCGCAAAGGAAATGTCTTTGGTACCCAATTCCATCCAGAAAAGTCGGGGAAGGCTGGTCTCGCCCTTATCGACGCCTGGCTTCGCAAACCCGAAGCAGCACACACCCATGCCCCTCCAGCCCCCCTCCGAAATCTCATCCCTAAACCTACCCATTCCCTAACAAAACGCATCATCGCCTGCATGGACGTACGCGCCAATGACCAGGGCGATCTCGTCGTAACCAAAGGCGATCAATACGACGTCCGCGAAAAGATTGTAACAGCCAATTCGGCAGGAGCAGTCCGCAACCTTGGAAAACCCGTCGCCCTGGCTGCCAAGTACTTTGAAGCAGGGGCGGACGAGCTCTGCCTGCTCAACATCACCTCATTCCGCCACTCTCCGCTCCAAGACCAGCCCATGCTCGCCGTCGTACGCGCTGCCGCCGAGTGCGTCTTCGTCCCTCTAACCATCGGTGGCGGCATCAAAGATACCGTCGACCCCGACGGCACGAAGCGCTCGGCACTCGAAGTAGCGGGTGCGTACTTCCGCGCTGGAGCTGATAAAGTGAGCATCGGGTCCGAAGCTGTCTATACCGTGGAGCGTCTGCGTGCATCAGGGTGGCAAAAGGGGGACGGCACCAGCGCGATCGAGACGATTGCTCATACGTACGGCAGACAAGCGGTGGTTGTGTCGATAGACCCCAAACGTGTTTATGTCGACCCCAAAACCTACGAGGGGCCTTACCAAGACGAACTCGTGTACGGGAAGGAGGACGGACCGGAGAACGAGCGAGGCAAGGCTTGGTGGTATCAGTGCACAGTCTCCGGTGGTCGGGAAGTACGCGATGTGTCTGTCGTAGAACTTGCCAAAGGGGTCGATATTCTTGGCGCAGGAGAGATCTTGGTCAACCTAATCGACCGCGATGGAACCGGACTTGGTTTCGATCTAGACTTGGTGAACCTCGTCAAGAGGACAGTCAAGATTCCAGTCGTAGCGAGCAGTGGCGCCGGGAGTGCTCAACACTTCGTGGATGTATTCCGGGATACCCCTGTTGAAGCCGCCCTGGCAGCGGGAATCTTCCACCGGGAGGAGGTTAAAATTAGTGCGGTCAAGCAAGCGCTTAGGGAGAATAGCATCAATGTGCGGGATTAAATATACCGAGACATATTCCGTTGGGGCAAGAAAAGAAAAGTCATTGGTATTTTCTCAAGAATACACGTTGAGAAAGGAATTGAGCGAACAAAATAGAAGAGGCGAGACGGTAAGTACACAATACAATGAAAATCCAGGTTATCTATAATACATCCTCGTTGATACAATCTGGTAGTATTGATTGATAACCATTAAGATAGAGAGGGGAAGAGAGAACAAATAGAAAAGCTTGGGCAGGAATCAGTTGAGACATTCGGGTCGATCGAAATGTTAGCGGAAACTCGGGACACGAAAGCAAAAAAGAGGGAGGTGCCGCGCTGGTTTAAGTATATAAATATACTACTGGAGCTACTGGAGGAAAAATGTCGAAGAGATAATAAGAACCAAAAAGGAGCAGGGGGCGAAAGAGAGTTGAAGGAAACGAAAAGGCATGCTTGTCATGGATGTGATCATATGTGGGATTTGATGGTATATGGCGGTAGGTGTACAGTTGCTGAGGCGAGAGGGCGGCGATGGTCGGTAGGGATAGGAAGGAGAAATAGAGATCCGAGGTTTCTTGCTCTACTTGCCCCTGACTACTTTCCCGACCCTCTTGATCAAACTAGTCTTTCGACCGAGTTGGGCACCACCTTGCTGACTGCCTGTAAATGCCGTGTTCTCTGGAGCGTAAGGATCGCGCTCTGCCCTGGGCGGGGCGGGTAGCGCCTTATCCATGTTCTGGTTGTCAATGAAGATATAAGGCTCCGGTCTTTTGTATGATGAAGGAGGGAGCGCACTTTGGTTGCTCTTAACACCGAATCGGCCAAGGAAAGAGTTCTGGGACTTGTGTGTTGGTCGTCCTTCATACGTTGGTCCAGTAGGCGTCGAAGGAGACGGTGGGGTTTCATATTCTGCGCCCACGGGAACATTTGGTGCATCTCGCATCTTACGGATGCGTTGCATCAGGGACTTGGTCCGCTTTGGGAAACCTGGGGAGTTGGCGGGTGGAGAACCGGTTTGGGAGTCGAGAGACTCTGTCGCTTCCGGAACAAAGATGGGCTGCGGGGGCGGAACACCTACGCGGCGAGGAGGGGCCCGACTCCTGCTTTCGCGGGGTGACTCATCCTTGGTGCGGCGAGACGATTTACCATTGTAGATAGAACTCGCAGGAGTGTCGCCATCCTGTCTGCCAGACCCACCTCCCGCGAAGAATTCTTCAAACGGTTCCGGTTCATGAATTCCCCAAGCTTCGGCAATGGCATCTACCTTTTTCTTGGGCGGCTCGGCATAATTGTTTGAGAATGCTCCGTAAGCATACGCAGATGGATAAGCTCCACCAGTTGAGGATGGCTGGTTGAGCTCCTCAGGTTGTGGCGACCAGGCATGCATGGGCGCCTGAGTCTTATGCTTGTTGCGGGAGGGGGCACATGCATCGAAAGGACCGTCATGGTGAAACACTTGAGATGAGATGAGATGGAAGTCACGAATGATGGGGACAAAGATACGCACTGGGACCGACACCAGTGAAATCTAGGCGGTCGATAACATCTGCATGCTGCGAACCCTTCTTCGAGCGAGACTTGCCGCTCGACCGGGACTTCTCTTGGACGGGGGCGCCGTCCTGGGAGTGGGACCTGCGGGTTGAAGGCTTGGCGGCGCTCGAGGACTGGGGCACGCTGTGGGGCACGATCAGCTGCGATGAGACAGAGGGAAATGAAGGACATACACTGTGGTGTTGCTGCGAGAGGCCCGGGTGCGGTCGCTGGACTGGCGGTAGGAGACAGTCTCGCGGACGGCGTCCCTGACGTCTGCGGCGGGGGTGGCAGAGGGCATGAGTGGGGCGGTCTTTGGGGGCGGCGCCGTTTGTTTGACTGTTTACAGAGGCTGGTTGGTTAGGAACTTTGCTAGTGCTAGCAGAAGCGCCGTTCGTGTGGAGGTCCGATTCCTGACAAAGAACGAAGGAATCNTTCATGGTCCCACCAAGGTCGAGGGGGATAGGCGGTGACCTCGACTTCCACATGTCTGCCATGCTCAGAAGGTTCCGGATATCAGCGTCGAATACCTAGAATGAAAAAGATCAGTATCTCATAAAAAAAGGAAGCAGAGACGATGGCACCTTTCGGAAGACCAATTCAGCGGCATCCTCGCTATTCTTCGAGCAAAGAGGCATCTCGGACGATCTTGAAACGCAGTGGCTTCCTTGCACAGGGCGGCAATCTCCTGGGCATTTTCTCCTTCCTTCCCTGCTGCGTCAAGTTCTCCAGTCGCATCCTCATCTTCACCGGATAACTGCCTGGGATTGCAGTGTAGACGCCTAATTCGAAGTAATGAGCACGAAGGACATACCCCATGAGGTAGGTTGGCTCGGGGTGGAACGGATGGTGCAGACAGGGAACGTCTTTGGCGTTGGCTTGGGTATACAGTCGAAGCATTCGGTTTTGTCCTTCAGGAGTGGCTGCACTTGATCAAGGTATCCTACAAGGGGGACTTTTCCGGCCATGCACATTCTGTTGACATGGCGTCGTGCGTCTACCAGCGAAATGTGGATGTCAAATTTTTAACTTATGAGGCTAGAGCGCACCTAGATTGTCCAATGCGTTGAGGACAAGACCGAATTGCTGAAACCATGAAGTATCGTATTGTGGCTCCTTGATATTGTCGTGTATCGGGAAATTTTTGACGTTTGGGTTGAACGCAGAAGCTGTCTGAGCCGCTACCTGTAAAGACGCTCTGAGCAAAACTCGGAGCCATTGATGAATATTGCTGACGCACCAAAGCTTTACTCTGCTTCACGTCCTTCTTTCTGAACAAAAACTGTCTGTTGAGATTCGAAAGGTCAAGGTCAAGCGGGGTAATTTTCCCAAAACCCGTCAAAACGATATTCTTCGCTAGTTTGCCCTGTCAGATTCGATGGCAATCTGGCAAAAATGACGAGACTCACGTAGCTCACAATCGATGCCGCCTGCACCGACCAGCAATACACGGGTGTCGGCGAGATTTGCGTATAGCTCTGGGCCAAGAATGGCTTTTGCGTGCGTCCCTCGTCACTGGGCGGTCGACATGGTGGTGTGGAAGAGGGAGGAAGGCGCCGGACGTTGCAGGACCTCAATTGAACGCGGTGTCGCGAAAATGGCCTGTCATGCCTAGCATCTCGACGCGTCGGGCTGCACTGCCATGCCGCCACTGCTTGGGAAGGAGCTCATCTTTAGATGAAGTGTTGATGACCTCTTCTGCGTTTTGCTTGCTCTGACTTCCACTTTGGCGATGTGCCCAGTTTTCCCGTCGCATGTGGTTGTCAGGTTCTGGGTCCTGTCGGCACTGGGGAAGTAGGCAAAGGTTGCTTTCACCCTTTTGTGTTGCAAGTCGGAGGGATTGTCTTGAGGTCTGGATAGTCTAGCCCGAACCTCATGCGGAGGTCCGGATGCTTGGCCGCGATCTCCCAACCAAGAGTCGCACTCAGCTCGTCTACCGGCCTGCCCGAAATTGCATAACCGGACACCAGCTACCTAACCTGTGTCGTTTCTACGAGAGGAATTGATGGAAATCGGTATGCAAAACACGCGAGGGGAGGGAGCGAAAATGGGGGCGGAGATGCTTGTTGGGATCGGGGACGGCGAGCTGATTCTTGGTGTACTCCCAAAGGCAGGGGAGGAAGTTGGTGAGGAAGTCGATAGGTCTCTTCCCGGGCTGTAGGTGTGGCCGAAAGATGGGTTCATTAACTTGAGGACTCATGGCAGTAGACGCAAACCGGATTTGCTTACAGGCAACCGAGGATTCACCAACAGATTCATCTCGAAGGACATAGGGCAGTTTTCACCATTCAGATCCAGCCAAAGCACTTGTGTTCTTCGCCTCCGAGCCCCATGTAATAACGCGGCCAGCCTCGTCATAGAGCAAGTATGTCGGGACCTGGAGGAGGCACTTTGTTGACAATAGTAGGGCTGGGTTAGTTTCGCACTGATTACTAACACGTGTGAATAATGCCTGTTATTAACGCGTTATTAACATGTTAGTAACACCCTCCCTCTCGAGAGACTACATACCTGTGTTAGGCACTGTTAGAAAGCAGAAATCAAATTTCAGCTGATTTACATGGGAATCACGATGGGATCCAGCATTCGCCTTCCTCCGCCTGTCCTGGACCTCTGGCATTGCCTGCATTCACTCTCTCATCTCCGAACATGGACTATGGTGACCCTCACTTTATCCCCAATCGTCTTCTTTGACGATATTGAGAAGCGGGAGGAGTTTCAAGTTGACGATGTCATTGATCTCAACGCCGTCCTGACTTTTCTCTCCTCCAAGTTGTCTGCTGCTGACATCGACGCAACCAAAAATGCTAAAAGTAGCAGTGGCAATGCAGAGACTCACCTAGTTGGGAG
>SDEE01000849.1:0-19624 GCA_004126415.1 Candolleomyces aberdarensis
TTGGATACCGCTCTCTGACTTACCTACTACTTCGAACGAGCTCATCGAGCGTTTTCACCGTCGTCATCCTCGTGCTCCCCGTCCTCATAATCTTACTATACAGTCTACTATACCTAACCCCTTGTCTACTGACGGAAATTCTGTTCTACCCTCACAGGTACCTCCACCGCTATCCTCCTCGTCGTTGCTGCCCGCTGCCTCCTCCTCGTCCGCTACCGCCCCCCCTCAGGTCCCAGGTCCGTCTCCATTACCTTCTCTTCCTTCATCCAAGGAACAATTGGACTGCATTGTATCAAATGTACCGTCTTCTGTTGACTCCTCTCCATGTAACATCTCGGATGCTACGTCTAATCTTTCCGTTCCTGTCCCGCCTTCATTTGTACCACGGCCTTTATCTCCTCGTTCCATTCCTGATAACCCACGGTCTTTCTACGTACCTCCTACTTACACTACTACTCGCTCCGGTCGTATCTCCCGTCCACCAGTCCGCCTAGATCCGTCATAAAAGGGGAGATGATGTGATGGTCAAGTCACGTACCATCACGCGCCATCCGGGCGCAGGTCCAAGCATCGTCGTATATAGTCGTAGATATCCCTCTTTGTTCTCTTTTTCCTTGTCGAATCAACGCGCATCCCGTTTCCCGTCGTTCTGAGTCCTGTCCGGTGGCCTTGACCCTGACAGTCAGCACCGTGTACTTCTGTCCAAGCACTCCCAACGTCCGCTCCTACAGCCACATGGTACTGGACCTGGTCAATATACAGCGTCTCTGAATCAGATCGCATGATAGTGTTGAACTGCAGTGTGTGGTTGCCCCCGGGTATGCGTTCGCGGCTGCAGAATAGGTAGTTGCTGTAAGGTCTATCTGGTAACTCCCAGGGATGCTCAATCTCGCTTCCATCGAGAAGGCATTGCCAATTTGGATCCGGATTGGAAGTGTTGCGCAATGCCAGTGATCCCCAGAGGCGCACCGTTCTCCCTAGCGAAAGTTCTCCGATTTCGACTGCGCTCAGAAGACATGAACCATGAGGTATGCACGTACCATGAAAAGAGAAAGTAAAGCTTCCGTTCGAGCTGATGCCATGCAATGTGCTTAGGAATGGTTCACCGTTCCCGATATCGTCGAAAAAATCCTGGATCGTGAACCAGGGCCCATTCCATTGGAATCGAGGGTCGGTATCATCGACACTGATCAAGGTGTTGTCAATAGACATCGTCCTGAAGGGAATGCAGACGAGATGGTAGGGATCGGTAGAAGGATCCGCACCAGCGCCCAAATATAAGGAGTCTCAAGGGGACAGCAGGTATGGTGCCAAGACGTGAGGGCGCCTATTTCATCACTGCACTGACCTTAGGGTAGAAGAAGGTGAAAGTGAATAACATATCTGAAAAACCAATAGTCAGCATCCGCCAAGTTATCCGGATCGCCGAATATAATCACCGTAGGTACGTAGCTCGCAGGGGGGTGGACTTGAACTACTTATCATCCATAATGACTCCCAAAAAGGATCCAGACGTGCTCCGATGAACATTCCACATTCACGTCTGACGGGATAGACAGAACCGGAGGTCAATCCAGGGGCATCACACCCCAAGACAATGGCTAGAACGGAAACGAGAAGTGAAGTGGAGTCGTGTGGATGTGGTGGCGGTGGCGTTGGAAGGTAAACGTCTGGTAGATAAGTGCATGCTAACCCACATCAGCCAGCCAGCCGGCCTTTCCTGTTCCTGGAGGTTTATTTGCAAACTTCATACCAAGCGCTTGATTCTGACACCCCGCATTATCCGGAGCTGAATGTATTCTCCAATGAAAAAAATATGTGGGTTCGAAAACCGTTGCGAATCCGCCGATCGGGCTCGCGAAGTCTGGTAAAGATCTGGAGACAGAGCAAGAAAAAGAATATCCGAGTCAGAACTATTTCTCTCCAAAGCACGGGATGTAGAGCCCTCCCATATGTGAGCACTCACTTCGCGATGCATATGCTAGCCCACCGTAGTGGCGAAAGTGATGGCGACAGAGACGATGTACCCGCTCTTCGAATCGAAGGGTAGTTCCCTTCTCGTCGAGTTGTGAGTGAGTGCTAATAGCGCGAATGAAGGGTCTTTAATTAGTTACGATACCTATTGAATTGGGAGAATTCAAAGAGGGGACATAAGACAGATGTATCGCAGGAAAGGCACGATAGCCATAAGAATTCATCAAAACCCAGCGCATCACTAGCAATGCATTCTCTTTGTTAGCTCAGATACAGGAATACGAGCCGAATCCAAACGACCGTAGTCGCTATGGAAGGTGATATGAGCACGGGTCCCTCTCACCTCAAATTGGATCCAAGTCTCGGACGGGTACCCGAGGGTCCGGCCTCTTGAAGAGGAGATGCCGTTCAGGGTGGCCGTAGCCGCCGAATCTGTGTAGAAAGAAGCGAGTGCAATTCAGTTATGTCCATCCAGGATGGGTGGGAGGGTGAGTGTAAGGACATGGAGGGTACGTACCTCAGAAGAATACACATATCGCAGCTCGCGGACGCACCACTTGTTTCCGGAGTCTGCTATTGTGATTTAATGAGCACCGGGAATCCGAGAAAGCTTGCGTAAGAGACTGCACACGTACTGTTCAGTCCAGGGTTCCGAGTTTTCTCGGGGCTGATAGTAGCCTGCGAGTCCCGAGTCATGCCATAGCACCTTTGGAGTTCACATTCCCGTTTCAAGTTATCTGGTGCCTTCCAAACGTGTGGGAAGGAACGGGAGGTGGGGAGGAGACGTACGGAGAAGTATGCGTAATGGCCAGGCCGGCACCGTCCCAATGTTCCGCGGAGCTCAAGCTTCTTCCATTCGAGCACTCTCCGCGATGATGGATGGAGTCGGACTCGCCGGCCCAGGTACCCTCATCACATTGAGATATTGGAGACTTTGCCCATATCTCGGTCACGTTTTTAGCCCTTTTTTACATCTTGCTCATAAAGAGGTTGAACCGATTTCAGGAAGGGAGGAGGGAGTAAAGAACGGTCAAGATATGGTCACTCTGAATCTCAAGGGTCGGAAAGCCATAGAGCCCGTGTAGAATGCGCTGATGCTAAAGCACAACAAGACGTAAATCAGGAAGGAGTATGCGCGAGAGGAACTTTCCGAGTCAGGTGTCGGAACTTATAACCATTGATTATCTAGGCGCGTTTTTCCTCACTTCAGCGTTGTACTACCCGCCTAGCCAAATGCCTGCAGGAGTAGCTTCACAATCGTCTATTGGTATTAAGGGGCAGACCATACGGCGTCAGTATAGGCTGTTATATCTTTCAACCGGGTAGAACATTTCACTGGCCTGAGCTGGGATTGTAGACCGTAGACGAAGGAAGTGATAAGGTTAAAGGGGTAGACCATGGCGAATGGAGGCAGGACGCCAACCACGAGCGTAGAATGAATGTTGCCTCCTAGGCCTCAAGAAATAGGACGGCATCGACTTTCACAACGGTTGTTTGGCTGTCTCGGCCGACAGCAACCTCTCCGCGTAGCACAACGAGAACCTCGGGTATGCTGTTCTGGAGCAGAGGTAAGGCAAACTCTTGAGGACGCTGAAAACGGGGTACTTACTGCCACTTTCCCCGAGGCGACGCCTGAGTTGGCACCGAAGAAGATTACGGTTTCTCAAAGGACCCCTTGTGTTTGCCACCTGATACATTTCGCTTCGAATCATCGATCTGCCTCCTAATATACAACATAGTGCGGCAAGCGGCCGCAAGATTCAACGGTTTAGAAAACATGAGTAGTATACAAAATTTATTATAACACACAGAGGCAGGATCGTTGTCAATTTTTTGGTAAAGGCTTTAATACTTCCCGTCTTGAACGTGTTGGACAAGCACTTGCCCCGGCCACACGTTTTGCTGAGTTCCAATCGCGGTGGGGCCGTTCGTATTGGTGAACGGCGGAGAACGTGGCGAGCTTTTAGTCGCACTGGCAGTATACGGAGCGGGAGATTGCGAGCCATTGGACGCACCAGCAAACGGGATGGGAGACGGTATCCCGCCGAACGCAGACGGTCCTTGCTGAAGTCTGGAATGTAAAGGCGTGACGAACATGACAGGCCGATCAGAGCTAGGAGGGGCAAAATTGGTGGGCGGGTTGGGAGATGTGGGAGATTGATGAGGACCCGAAGGAGCGACAAATGCGGGGGACGAGTGAGCACCATCCTGAGGGATGACCGAATACTGATAAGGGAGGAAACCTGCGGGCTGACCCCATGGCCCCTGCGTTGGAGATCCTGGAGTATGCGGTTCCTTAATGTCCGTGCTTCCAGACGTAATTGACATTGGCTTACCCCAGGTTGTTCCTCCCATCGATGATGCATCGTGCTCTCGCTGCCGTTTTCGACGTCGGTACCAGATTATGGCCAAGACGCCTAGCACAGCGAGAAGTACTGCACCAATGCTACCGCCCACAGCTGCACCAATAACTTTGCCTGAACGTCCTCCCGATGTCATCTCAGCGCTGTTTTTCGCAGTTATATAGTTAATGCCTAAGGCGGTTGTGCTCTCGTTTCCAGCGTTCATCACTGTCAAACGATGTGGACCTGGCCTCAGACCAGTCACGTTAAAGTAAGCCTGGTTGTTCCTGTTTTTAGCGGTTGGAGGGATCACAAAGGTCTCAAGCTTCCCCCCATCTATCTGATACTGTCCTATTCCAGGACCGACCCTGCTATTTCTAGGAGTGTAGGCTCTCCAGATGACGCTGGTGCCTGTCGGTTGACGACGTGACGGCTCAGAAAAATTCATAGACGCACTGCAAGAGACATACCGTTGAAATCACAAGTCAACCAAGCTCCGAGTGTGTTCGTCCACTTCCCGGGGCCATCTTGGCCTTCGCCCGTTATCCAACCGGCTGAGTAGTTGAATCGTGCGTCGTTACTGCTTATTTCCGTCCAAGCATTCCCAATGTTCGTTCCTGCTGGTACTTTGTACCGGACTTGATCGATATACAGCGTCTCGGATTGGATCATAGCGATGAGCTGCAGTGTGTGGTTACCCACAGGTGGTTTTTCCGCGCAGAGCAAGTAGTGGCTGTAAGAATTACCTGGTAACTCCCAGGGATGCTGAATCTCACTTCCATCGAGGAGGCATCGCCAGTACGGATCCGGACCGAGAGTGGTGTTGCGCAGTGTCAGCGATCCCCAGAGGGACACATTTCCCCCTAGCAAAGTGCTTCAGCTTCGACTGCGTTCACAGAACATGAGCATGATATATTCACGTACCATAGTAAGAGAAAGTAAGGCTTCCGTTCGAGCTGATGCCGTGCAATGTGTTCAGGAATGGTGATCCATTCCCAATGTCGTCAACAAAATCCTGGGTCGTGAACCAAGGCCCATTCCATTGGAATTGTGGGTCGGTATCATCTACAGAGACCTTGATAATGTCAGCAAACATTGTCCTGAGGAGAATGCAGACGAGGTGATTAGATCGACAAAAGAATGCACACCAGCGTCAAAATGCACCTCCCGTCTTCCCATCGATTCGCATCCAACGTCACATGATGCAGTGTGACGCTTGAAAAAGTCGTTCTCAAAATACAAGATAATACATTCATATATTGCGGTAGTAACACTAGCAAAATCTGGCCCCAACAGGTTGTCAAAATATAACATCTGAATATCCTGAGCGACTTTTGGGCCAATCGGATGACAACTGATGAACTAGTTCCCAAAATATGTTCTTCATGCTCTGTCTCGCAGCCGAGGACGCGTCGTAGTGCGTTTATGCGGTTCCCCTAGGCCGAAACGCCACTTATCCTTCAATTTGGTGCATTTTAATAATGTATCAACACTTAGATTTATAGTTTCTACACATTCCTTTTGTAAGTACCTCACAAAGGGCGAATTTTTGGCACTGGTGACCGTATTTAGGGAACTACTTTGTGTAGACAGACTGGAGGCGTCCAGAATTCCGTCAGAAGGTACTGTATACTACTTAATATAACTTTTTGGAGCCAGATTTTCGCAATACATCGATGTAAATATCTTCAATAAGTTGTTATCTTCTCTAGTGGTGCTGATAAAATCAAGGCCATTTCTGTCCGTATTTGGATGTCTGTGTCACGCAAATGTTCAAGTTACACCATGTGACATTGGATGCGAATCGAAGGGAGCTACCTCATATTTTATAAATGATCTCGAACGGAAGACAGCAGGCATGTTGCCAAGAGATGAGGCGCCTAATACATGATGCTGCGCCGGACTTCGAGGCACAAGGACATCATGGAAGTGATTGACACATCTGAAATGCAAGGGTTAGCACCTTCCACCTTATCCGGATGATTGAACATACTATGGATATGTATTTTTTCACAGGGAAATGGGATTTCTTTCACCTGTCCTTGTCAATGGATCCAACAAGGCCTTGCTCTGGTGAATCTGAATTAATTATTCCCCAATCAGGTTTGACGGATAGATAGACATTCAAACTGGGTTTTGAGCAACCTAGGGGCATCCCAAGACGATGGCGAAAACAGATAACGAACCAGTGAAGAAGTGGTGGCGGACGGTGAGCCCTCCAGTAGACAATTGAAATTGGCGGCGCCTTTTTGTATACTTCCAGGCTGACACCAGCTGACCCATATCAGCCAGCCATCCCTTCCTGTTCCTGGATGTATGTACAAAGAACCTTAAAATTTATACCAAGCACTTGATTCTGACACTCCACAGTGTCCGAGATGAAATCGTCAGTAAAGGTGATATATGGCTCCGCAAACCGTTGCGAGCCCATCAATCTCGCGAAGTCTGGTAAAGACCTTGGGAAACGGGAATATCAGCACTATTCCTTGCCAACCATTCTGGATGCCTCTCCTGTACTCACTCCATCCTCCGTATGCATCTACATGAACTACGATTGCGACAGCGACGATGTATGGGCTCTTTGAAGAGAGATATAGTTCCCGAATCTCCTTCTCGTCGAGCTGTGGGTGAGTGCTAATGCTGCGAATGAAGTCTGGTGTTGATGATTAAATTCAAAGAGGAGGGATGTCACAAGACAAGGCGGGTGGGTGTAGGACTTAGCGCCTATTCAGGTGCCACGCACACCTTGATTTTGGCGGGGATTCGTGATGAAAACGAATTCGCTATCGATCAGCCGGGTTCAGCCCTGGCCAGAATTTCGACGTGGTCAATGGGCCGACGCTTTGCATGGCAGTTCTCTGAGGCATTTCGACCCGGTAGGCTTCATGAAGTTCTGCCAAGCGCTTTAGATGTTTGGATTTCAACGCAAACAATGTCGACACGCAAAACGGAAGAAAGATGCACATGAGAAAGACATGCTAAATTGATCGGCGGAACTTGAAGCTCACCATCACTGCAAAAGCTTGGCGGCAAAGGCTCAAGGGGTCAAAATGCCTCGGAATCTGTCGACTTTGCAGTATTCTCTTCCACTTCTCCCTTTCAAATTTAAGATATAGAGAGCACAGATGTATCAAAATACAATTAAATAACTTCTTCTGTCGATATATTCTATGTGGGTAGACCTCGAAGGAAAAGTCGCAAGGGCTGGGAATTCCGAATTTCTGATCAGAGCGTGCCTTTTTCAAAGCGGAACACCCGAATATTCTACGGGTATCAATCCATAGCAAAAGCTTAACAACATGATTGGAACTCCTTGGCCTGCTACAAACCTGAAAAACATTGGATAAAGCACATAGCACGAAAAAAGAGTTGTTACAGTTCCGAACGGCCGTATCGCGGGGCTCTATTCAATGCCATCTCTATGTACATAACAAAGGGAGAGTGAGATTAAGTTTTGTCCATGAAGGGAGCAGGTTAACACGGTTCCAACGTCACAGCACATAAAGTCTTGACCATCACTCATTGGTAGGGATTATACTCCACCACGTCGGCCTTCCCGTCTTGAACGTGTTGGATAGGCGTCGGCATTGGCGTTGGCCATGCATTCTGCGGAGCAGCAGGGCCGGTCAGGTCGCTAAACGAGGTAGGCCTCGAGTCACCAGGCGCAGGGGTAAACGAAACACCAGGTTGCAAGCTACTGGATGCGACAGCAAACGAGGCAGGAGGTTGCATGCCGCTGGAAGCTGGAACATAAGATGTTCCTCTGCGAAGGCTAGGATTTGAAGGGATGACAAACATAGTGGGTTTGTTCGGGCCATGATGCGCGGCAAAGGTGGTGGGTGTGGGACCGGGAGGGGGGACGAATGTGGTGGGTGCGGGACCGGGAGGGGGGACAAATGTGGTAGCCTGGTAAGGACCCAAAGGTGGAACAAATGTGCTGGGGTTGTGAGCACCATTCGAAGCAATGATCGAAGGTTGGTGGGAGAAGTAACCTGGCTGCTGGCCCCATATGGGAGAACCTGGAGTACTACGCTGTTCCCTGATCGTGCTGCTCAAGGTTGTTCCACCCATTGATAATGTGTCCCCCTCCCGCTGCAGCTTTCGGCGACGATACCGGAGAATGGCCAGAGCCGCCAGCACAGCGAGAAGTACTGCACCGATGCTACCGCCCACAGCTCCACCAATGACTTTGGCTGAAGTTCGTTTGGGAGTCGTTTTAGCGCCATTTTTCGTATATACGTAGGTGAGACCTAAGGCAGCTGTCCCCTCGTTCCCAGTGTTTGTTACCGTCAAACGGTGGAGGCCTGGTGTTAGTCCAGTGATGTTAAAGTAAGCCTGGTTGTTCCGGGTTATAGAGGGTGAAGGGATGGCAAAATCTTTCGGTTCCTCGTCATCGATCTTATACTGCCCCATTCCGGGACCAACGCCAGAATTCCTAGGAGTGTAGCCCCCCCAAACGACGCCTGTGCCTGAGAGTTGATGATGGTTCAGTCTGGCTCGTTAGCGCACTGAAAGGTACACACCATTGAAATCGTAGGTCAACCAAGCTCCAGCCGTGTATGTCCACTTCCAATAACCATTATTGTCTGATGTCCAACCAGGTGAGTAGCTGAATCTTCCATCATCATTGCGTACTTCTGTCCAAGCACCCCCGATGTCCGCTGTTGCTGCGGCCTGGTACTGGACTTGGTCGACGTACAGCGTTTCGGATTGAACTATGGCATTGAACTGAAGCGTGTGATTGCCCTCGGGTGCAGTTCCCCGGCAGAAATAGTAGTTGCTGTAAGGTCGATTTGGATAGTCCCAGGGCGCCCCAATCTCATTTCCATCGAGGAGGCATCGCCAGTTGGGATCTCGACCGCTAGTAGTGTTTCGCGGTCTCAGTGATCCCCAGACACCCACCGCGGTCCCTAAAATACTTCAACTCAACCATATTCAGAAAAAAGTGAGTACGAGGTATGCACGAACCGTAATAAGAGAAGGTCAGGCTTCCATTCGAGCTGATGCCATGTAGTGTGTTTAGAAATGGTGTTCCGTTTCCGAGATCGTCAACAATATCCTCAGTCGTGAACCAGGGCCCGTTCCATTGGATTTGTGGGTCGGCATCGTCCACGGAGACCCTGGTGTTGTCAATAGACATTATCCTGGGGGGGGNAAGCGAAACGAGACGGCGGGAGGCGCAAGAACTCTACCAGCGTCTAAAGACATTCGTTGCTCTTATACCCAGTCTCGGACGGTAGACAGCAAAAATGTTGCCAAGAGATGATGGGGGCGCCTAACCCACGTTCCCCAGACAGACTCCAGAATGCCCACCTGGATCCTTGGAATAATGCTCAACAAGCTCCTCTTTGAGAGTAGACAGGGTAAGGGCGTCAGCAACGTATTCACAAGCATGGGATCTGTGGACGTCGTCCAACTGTACTCGTTTTTTCACGCTGACACAGCCAAGGCACAGTGGCGAAAGCGATCACGACGGCGACGGCTCTTGGCAAGAGGGGCGGCTTCCTGTTATGTCGAGTCGTGGGTGTAGTTGTGATCATGAGTGTAGGAGAGCCTTAGGCTGATCGTCGAGCTCATTCCGTTATTGATCGGGTATGATGTCCGGAGGCGGAGGTACGGCAAACTCGAGGACGCTTCGACTACCTCAAGGTTCGATGGGGGCATCAGCTGAGAATGGGGTCACTTTTCCCGAGGCAACGCCTGAGTTGGTGGTACCGAAGAAGACCACGATCTCAACTTCCTAAACGAACCCTTCCATGTTTCTCAGTCATTACAGCTTGGAATACGTGAGTAAAATACAAAAGTAATCATTATACACATAGCGTAAGGCGTGGATCGTTATCGGTCTATTGGTAAGGACCTTGATGCTTCCCGTCTTGAATGTGTTGGATAGGCACTTGCGTCGGCCGCACATTTTGCTGAGTTCCAGCCGCGGTGAAGCCGTTCGGATTGATGAACGACGGAGAAGGTGGTGAGCTACCAGGCGCGGCGGCAGTGTACGAAGCAGGAGATTGCGAGCCATTAGACGCAGCAGCAAACGAGGTGGGAGACGGCATCCCGCTGGACGCAGACAGTCCTCGCTGAAGTCTGGGATGTAAAGGTGTGATGGACATGACGGGGCGAGGGGGGCCGGCGAGGCTTGTGAGCGGGTTGGGATCGGAAGGAAATGTGGTAGGTTGATGGGAACCCGATGCAGCGACAAGCGTTGTGGAGAAGTAAGCACCATCCGGAGGGGTGGTCGAAAGCTGGTGTGAGGGGAAACCAACAGGCTGGCCCCATGGCCCCTGTGTTGAAGATCCCGGAGTATATTGTTCCCTGATTTCAGTGCTGCCAGAAGTAATCGACATCCCCTCGCCCGGGTTTGTCCCACCCAACAACGACGCATCCTGCCCTCTCTGCTGTTTACGACGTCGGTACCAAATTACGGCCAGGATCGTTAGCACGGCGAGAAGTACTGCACCGATGCTACCGCCCACAGCTGCACCAATAACTTTGCCTGAGCGTCCTCTCGGTGTCGTGTCAGCGCCGTTTTTCGTATATAAGTAGGTGATACCTAAGGCGGCTGTGCTCTCGTTTCCAGCGTTCGTCACTGTCAAACGATGTGGACCTGGCTTCAGTCCAGTGACGTTGAAATAAGCCTGGTTGTTCCTGGATATAGAGGGTAGAGGGATCACAAAGGTCTTCAGCTCCCCCCCCATCTATCTGATACTGTCCTATTCCAGGACCGACCCTGGCATTTCGAGGAGTGAACCCTCCCCAGATGATGTCGGTACCTGTGGTTGAAGAGGTGACGACTCAGCAAAATTCATAGGCGCACTGCAAGAGTCGGACACACCATTGAAATCATAGGTTAACCAAGCTCCAGATGTGTACGTCCACTTCCAATAACCCTCTTCTCCCATTATCCAACCAGGAGAGTAATTGAATCTTCCATCGCCATGCGCTACTTCCGTCCAAGCATTCCCAACGTCCGCTCCGGGTGCCACCCGGTACTGGACTTGGTCAATGTATAGCGTCTCGGATTGGATGATAGCGTTGAACTGCAGTGTGTGGTTTCCCTCGGGTCCGCTTGCCGCGCAGTACCAGTAGTTGCTGTATGGACTGTCTGGTAAGGGCCAGGGATGCTTAATCTCGTTTCCATCGAGGAGGCATCGCCAATTTGGATCCGGGCCGAGGGTGGTGTTGCGCAGTGCCAGTGATCCCCAGAGCGATATCGATCTCCCTAGTGAAGGGTCTCAACTTCGACTACGTTCAGAGAATATGAGTATGAGGCATGCACGTACCATAGAAAGAGAATGACATGCTTCCATTCGAGCTGATGCCATGTAGTGTGTTGAGGAATGGTGATCCGTTCCCGATATCGTAGACGAAATTCTCGGTCGTGAACCAAGGCCCATTCCATTGGATCCGAGGGTCGGTATCATCCACAGAGACCTTAGTGTTGTCAACAGTGGACATTGTCCTGATGGGAAAGGAGACGAGGTGGTGAGATGGGCACAAGGATGCACACCAGCGTCAAAAATGCACCCACCGTCTCTTATACATAGTCTCAAAATGGTGGATAGCGGGCATGTTGCCAAGAGATAAGGGCGCCTAACCCAAGTCGCTATAATCAGCAAGCCTGCTTGAGGGATGTTGACTCGGAATCCTAAGTGATGCTTGATAGGCTCTTCTGTTGGAGACAGAGCAAGAGCAAGAGCGTCAGCACCATTGTCGATCTCTTCCTGGAGTACGGGATCTGGATGTCCCCCACTTCTCCTCATTCTTCTGCTGATACCGCTAAGCTCGGTGGCGAAAGCGATACGACAGTAACGATGCACGCGGAGAGAGGGGCACAGTTTCCCTACTCGTCGAGTTGTGGGTCAGTGCTAATGGTACGAATGAAGAAGGTGGAGTCTGTCGCCCAGTTACGACACCCATTGAATTGGACGTTCAAAGAGCGGACGTCTGACATATATGTCACAGGCAAGGCACGGATGTGTCAGGATTCTCGAAGGGCCAGATTTTGAGATGAAAAGGGAGACGGCCATATAAATTTATCGAATGTACCGGAACTATCCCGAGATACGTGACTGGAAATCTTGTAGATGCACATTCACTTTGTTACACCAGAAACCGGGCAATATTTGAAGAAAATTTCGAGGGAAAGGGTACGAAAAAAGAGTCATACCAAATCTCAACGACCGTAGTCGCTATTCAGCGTGACATGAGCACGAGTCTCTCCAGCCTCGAGCCGGATCCAAGTCTCGGGAGGCACTTGAGGATCCAGACTCTTGAAGACGATGTCCCGGACGCCGTAACCCCACCCAGCTTGGCCGTAGCCACCATACCTGTGAAGCAAGCCACAGGGGAGATTAAGGTACGTATTCAGCAAGATAAGTCCTGAGAGGACCGGGAGGAGATACGCACCCTGAATGTTTATTGAAACAGAAGACTACGTCGGTCGCAGCATCGCGGGCGCACCATTCATTGCCATGGTCTGTAAAAAGTGTGTTAGGGAGCACCAGGAAGGGAGTGGGGGAGTCATCAGTCGACGAGGTGTGAAAGGATGGAAGACCATGTGGGGATACGGCGATGGCGAAGGCAAGAAACTCGCTGAGAAAGAAGACTTACCATGGCCGGAAACGATGGCATGCAAGTTTGGAATCTTGGAAGTGAGAGTGTTCCAGAACGGCTCGTCCTGAGGGTTTTGGACGGACCCGGAGCCCAGTTTATCCGCTGCATTGCCATTCGCGCATGGAGAGGAGAAGGAAAAAGTATGCAATCGGAGCCGATTGGTGGGTTCAATAGAAAGAAATGGAAGAGACGGTTGGTTAGAAATTTCGAGAAAGCTTGGCTAGGCACTTTGCGCACTTACCGTTCAGCCCAGGGTTCTTCTCGGGGCTGATGGTAGCTTGCAAGTCCCGAATCGGATGCCTTTGGAGTTCAAAGCAATGTTAGAAATCACTCCCGCTTTATTCGGTGCATTCCAAACGTAGCGCAGGGAGGAACACCAGGAAGAAAATAATGGGTAGGCAGGAGACGTACGGAGGGATATGCATAAAGGCCAGGGCGCCCCGTTGTTCCGCAGGGCCCCAAGCTTCTTCCATTCGAGCAGTCTCTGCGATGATCCATGAAGTCACAGACTCGTCAACCCAGTCAGGTACGTTCGTCGGGCTGGGATCACTCGAGACTCCGCCTATACTTCGGTGTAAGCCCCCATTACTACAGTACGCTCAGCCAGAAAAGTTAAACCGATTGGAGGAGGGGAAGAGAGGAAGAAAGGACTAGAAATATAATGATGTCATTCGAATCTTACCTCTCGAATCGAAAAACCATAGAATGAGAGCCGGAGTGGCATCAGAGTCATCTATTACGGGACCGCCCGTATGGGTCAGCTTGTGGTGTTGTATGGTTTAACCGGATGAAGCATTCCACTGACCTGACTTGGTATTGTAGACCTGAAGGAAGTGATGAAGGCGAGGTCGAACATGCCGAATGGAGGCAACGGGATGATGACAAGCGTTGAAATGAAGACGAGCCGGGTTGCCGCACAAGAAACTCTTAGCAAACCTTGCGTTCAGTATGAGGAAGTGAACTGATACGAACTGGTACCCAGTAGTTTCCCGGACCACCTTCTCCCCCGACGCCATTTGGGGCAAACCTTGTATAGCTGAGGGGCGCCACCTGCTGCTCTCGAAGAATCTCTTCGGTATGTGTAATATTACGCTGGTTATCGTGGTTCTTCCGAGAGAAAGAGGCGATGTATAGATATTCAGGTCCGAAGTTTAAACGTATATTGAAATGGAGGCGGTACGTACTCCGTGGGTAGTAGAGAACGGGACCTTGGCATTGTTGAGCGGGCCGACGATTTGATCGATGAGTGTGGTCGCATTCTCTTTGAATGTATCTGCAATTCGGCGTTGAGCCTCTCGGATTATCAGGGGAGGCAAAAAAGGCCTACTTTCACCAGTTATCAGGTCACCGTTGATGACACTGGTTGGTCGGATAAATTTTAAATCCAAGAGCTGAAGAACCGGGTGGCCAAGGACACGCACACGTAGTCAGGTTTTTCGTCACTCAAGACTGTATTCATCAACTTGATACTATTGGCATCCTGCTTGGGGCCCCAATCATCCCATGGATTTTCACCGAAGTGAAGATCCGAGAAGATAGTAATCTTGAATGTCCCATCTGGCTTAAAAGCTACGCGTGGTTTGCCAAGGGAAGGATAAGGGTCGACCTCGTCAACTGAGATCCCAGGTCTCAGGGAATGCTCTGGATAATTGAGGTTATGTCATTTAGAGCTCTTGCCAATATTCGATAAGCATGTACTCACGGACGGGAGATGCAGAGGTTTGGGCGAAACAAGTCGCCAGAAGCGCGAGTTTAACCGCCAAGTTGGGTTTAATCATGTTAGGGAAAGACCAGATCCAAGCAGAGTGCAGGGCCAGTGAGATCTGAGAGTCCAGAGAAAATGCAAACCAAGCTTGAGCTCGTCGCTCACGCCCGCTGAACCGTGGAATTAGTACTCAGGCGGCTGTCCTGAGGACACGAGGCAGAAAGAGTCCGGCAGATTGGTACGACTCCGTACGAGGCGTTTAGCGCTGAGTGGTCAGTCCTCTTGCTCGATGGTGGCCGTCTGAGGTAGAGAAGGGATGTCTTCGCCTTCGTCGATGCCCCAGGGTTAAAGCCCATCACGTTGACCAAGGTTCGCGAACGGGTTACCCACAAGGTCCTCAACAAACGTTCATGGGTCCGGTCCTCCGGCGGCCCGCTCTCCATGTCCGTGGGAGAATGACGCATTCCGTGTCTGACGCGGGTCCCGCCATCGACCGCCGCCGCAGGTTCGTCAGCATCCACATTTTTCTCTTCTACTCCATTGACGCGACGTTGGTGTCGAGTCAAATTGCTGTCTTATGAGCAATGTCAGTCAACAGCTGGCCTCAGGTACGAGCTCAGTGTGGCATTTGAGCACGCGAGGGCTAAAAATTCGTTGCTTTAGGTGCTCTGTCAGGTCTAGCGACAACAGTCTTCCTGCAGCCGTGTGAGCACAACAAACGCCGGGATTTGGAGTTTTATTGAATTTATGCCTTAGTTGATCTCTTAAAAACGAGGGTGCAACAAGGTAGTTTGTCTGTGGAGAAGCATGCAAGGAACGGACGGTATGATGTTCCGGCAATTTCATATGGTTCTGTACTGACAGTTTTTAGACCGAACCCTTCCATGATCACGGCAATTACCCATGACGTTGTAAAGGCAAATGGCTGGAGAGGCCTTTGGAGAGGTACCGAGGCTTCATTATGCAGGCACGTCAATTATTCTCTGAGCTGAACGAGAGTTATATCCCATTTCGTAGGAACGTACCAGGCGTGGCAATGTACATGGCATCCTTGACTCAGTTACGCGCAATCATGGCCAGATCATCCTACTTCTCCATTATTCAAACACGGAAAACGACAACAAATACGACTGGGTCGCGTTCGGTGCTTCCAACTCTGACGAGCTCCGGCAACTTGCTGTCTGGGGCCGTTTCTCGTGTTGCCGTCGGATTCGTTCTCAACCCTTTCTCTGTGCTCAAGGCACGCTTTGAGAGTAATCTCTATGACTACAAGAGCGTCAGCCAAGGAATGCGCATTATATTGCGAAGCGGACCTTCTGAGCTCTTTAGAGGGTTTCTGGCCTCGTCCATGCGCGACGCGCCATACGCAGGAATCTTCCTCGTCGTTTACGAGCACATCAAACGAGATGCGTGTACGCTTCTTTCGGACTGTTGTATCTGATATTTTTTCTTACTGTTTCCGCATTCACAGCTTATGTATTCAGTGCTCAAAACGCTGCACAGTCGTCTGCGCTGCATGGTGTCTCTGCAGCTTGCGCCGGTGTGATTGCAACGATAACCACCCAACCTTTCGATGTGATCAAAACACGGATTCAAGTGCGGCGTCAAGACCACCGTCATAGTATCTTCGGAACTGTGAAAACGATTATACAAGAGCGAGGTCCCCTTGGCCTCTTCGCTGGTGCGTCCTTGCGTATGTCACGAAAGGTACTGAGCTCTGCCATCGGTTGGGTAGTTTACGAAGCTGGATTGATGGTTTGGACTTCGTTATGAACCCTAATATTCCGCTTACTTTACATATGTTACTTAATTCATTGTAGATCTAATGCAACCCCCCTTCGCAAGATTCCCTGACGGCACCTTCTGTTGTTTCTTTTGCCTCGAAACCTTGATTTTCAGGAGCGGGGTTACCAATGAGCCGCCCTCGCGTCCTGATATTCCTTTGGTCTGTAGTTATATTTAGTTCCTCAAGATGGGATCCTTCTTTTGTATGTCCCAGGTCAGTGCTGCAGCTCTAAATAGCTTTCCCATCGTTGATCCAACTTTCCGATTTGCAGCCGAGGTCTCATGAGGCTGGCCAATCTCGCGTTCTATCCCTTTCCGACTCTAAGGCACTTCAGTTATGCCTCAATTAAATAGATCCCTACATCTGGAGCTTGACCTCTCAATCTGTGTCGTCGGTACCGGAGGCACTTTCGGAATCCAAAATAGACGCGGAGCGGGAAGAAGAGAAGGTGCCAAACGGGACCAACAGGCGTCCACAAGATTTGCGTTTTGCGTTAAGACTGCCCAGAATGTGCCTAGTCACGAAAAACTGAGCGCAAATGAAGCGTCCAAGAGAATGTGTCTCTCGACAGTGCCAAGTCGTCCTGGGCCTGCCATCACAGGGCTGGAAAATCCACGGAAGTTGATGGCGCATTCGGGATTCGACCGTGCCGTGCGTCCCCACTCACTAGCCAAGTGTTTTTTATTGATGATTTATCTTATGTAGTCATTTCATTTGAATGCGCGGTGCTGAGAATTCCATAGTGTCTCCGACGTTTCTGCTAGTCGGCAAACTCGAAAGCGCACCCGACTCAAAGGCACAGACCAAGGTGTCTCATAAACCAGTTTTCTGACGAAGAGCGCAATCCTTCCGCACCTACAAATTTTCCTCTCCCCAAGATGTGCATCCCTTGTCCTCCTGAACGCAGTGAAAATGTGTCTAATTTGATTCTTCGAAGGCATTTATCCGCTGTTTGGTGAGCTCCGTTTGGCACCGAGACGTTCAGACGAGCTTACGAAGTGGCATCCTAGGGCCAGTC
The DNA here is from genome assembly GCA_004126415.1 of Candolleomyces aberdarensis. NCBI lineage: Eukaryota > Fungi > Basidiomycota > Agaricomycetes > Agaricales > Psathyrellaceae > Candolleomyces > Candolleomyces aberdarensis. The sequence goes on from SDEE01000849.1 coordinate 17,442, forward strand.
AAGCTCGTCTTCCTCAACATATTTTCCACTCCTTTTGCCGAGAAGGTGATATGGGCATCCTGGATAAAACTTTTGCAACTGTGCATGCGTCACCACACGATGCCGTTATCTCATAATGGCTGAAGAGTCCCAGTGAACAATGAGAGGAACTGCTTAGTATGCTGAAGTTTTTCCGTCGTTGCGACCGTCGCACTCTGGTCTTAGTGCTTGAGATGCTTGTTCGAAGACAGTTTAGGTGCGTCGAACACCAATCTCTATCATTTGACTCAGGATTGACCCCTTTTGTCTAGGGTCCTCGGTCATCTCTTTCATCTATTCGCTGCGGTCGAACCACGGATGTTCAGCAACCCGTTTTGTGTCTTCCATATGCCCTAGTGACGCCTAAACCACTTCCTGAAGCGTCAACGCAATCAATGCCACTGCACGGTGTGGAGAACGAGTTCTATCATCTTGGCGAGAAGAGCACTGGCTTCCGGACGAATTGCGGATAACCTGTTCTTCAAAGTTCTGCGATCCACGGACTGCTTATATTCTAAAATATTTGTCTCAGCGTATAAAAGGCCAACAGTTCAGGGAGCGAATCTTCACCTTCGATATAGCAAATTGCCCAAGCAATATGCAGTGGGGTGCTCTCCTTTCCCTCGCGGTCCTCGCGCCTTCCGCGCAAGCGCTCTTGCGTTTCGCTTGTTCCCAACTGGTGACCCAGCGTTTCGACCCGTAGGTCGTCCTTGAGCATTCATGAAGCACCGCCTGACATGGAATTTAGCCTGGTCACTCCTGGACTTGTCTCCCCTCATGTTCACCAGATTGTCGGTGGAGTGAGTACGTCCCCTTGAATCAAGTCGATCATTGCTGACATTTATTTATACAGAATGCGTACGTCAGGTTGAAATTGAAGAAGTATCGACCTGGATTAACACCTCTGCAGCTTCGACATTGCCATGGATCCTAACGCCGATCTCGCTGCGAAGTCGACATGCACGACCTGCAAGTTCAAGGAAGACGCGTCAAATTACTGGACGGCCGTGATGTACTTCAAGCACTCCAATGGCAGCTATATCCGAGTAAGATCATTATCTGTCTAAGTTCAACCTGTATGTTAATTTCGCGTCGATAGGTCCCTCAAATTGCCAACCAGTTCACTGGCAGCCCCAACGGTGGTATGACCGTGTACTACATTCAGCCCTCAAACAACCAGAAGGTCACCTCGTTCCCCAAGGTATGGAATCTTTTAATTGAAACCGTTCAAAGGGAAGCTAAATCGCGTGGCAGGGTTTCCGTATGATCGTTGGTAACCCCATGGTCCGCAACAACACCCACAGGGACACAAACAGCGCGGATGCTAGGGCTATTACCTTCCGTTGCTTCGGCTCTAACTTTGGAAGCGACCCCGGTTATCCCCATCCTGGAACTGGCCCTCTCGACACCATCGACCTACCGAAGAGGGCTTGTGCTGGTGGTATCCGATCGAACATCTTCTTCCCGTCCTGCTGGAACGGAAGGGACCTTGACCCCGCTGACCACGCCGTAAGACCCTTGTTTGTACTTTTGGCAGTTCACTCATGCTCAGAGTCCCATTAGAGCCACGTAACATGGCCCACTGGTACCATCCCTCGCGACGGACACTTCTTCATGGGTGGCTCTTGCCCTTCCTCGCACCCCGTCCGTCTGCCACTGCTCTTCCTCGAGATCGTCTGGGATACCAGGCAATTCAATAACATGTGGCCTTCTGACGGCAGCCAGCCATTCGTCCTCTCTCAGGGTGACCCGTAAGCATTGTTGCCTCGTTCTCCGATCTCGAGTGCTAAAAACAACTTAGAACTGGCTTTGGTCAACACGCTGATTACGTCTTCGGCTGGCAAGGCGACTCTCTCCAGAGGGCCATGGACCGCTGCACTGACCTCGGTGGTAACCCCTCTGGATGCCGTGAACTCACTCTTGTCTCTGACGCCGACATGAACCGTTGCACTCAGCAAGTCAAGATCGACGAGGTCACCGAAGGACGATGTAAGGTTTTTTCTTCTCTCTGAGGACTCTGAGTTTAACTTGTGGCACGATAGACCTCAACGCTCTCCCAGGATGCAACCCCGTCCAGAACGGCCCTTCTCAAGCCACCATGATCAACCAGTGCAATGCCATCTCCACAACCATCGGCCAGGCTCCCACCCAACCTACCCCCACCA